>PVKA01000773.1:0-176208 GCA_004027165.1 Ctenomys sociabilis | reverse complement strand
TAGATTTTACAGACCAATCACAATCATACACGTGTTCAGATGTCATTGGTAGGATCATAAAAACGGCGGGCTTTTCCCTGGATAGGAGGAGCCCAGGCACGGCAACAAGAACCAGAAGCCGGATGTAAGCGCCATCTTGGCAGACACGATGGGCGGGGGAGCGAGGAGCGGTCGCCATCTTGGAATGGCTCCCGACAGCCACCATATTATTCTATTTATTTATTTTAATTTTATGTATTTGGTACAAGGTCTCACTCTGCAGCTCAGACTCCTAGTGATCCTCCTGTTTCAGCCTCCAAAGTGCTGGGATTACAGACATGCACCACCACGTCTGGTCTTGGTGATGGCTCACTGGGCGCACCTGGGGCAGGGCCAAAATAGCATGTGGTACCTGGGACCGAACCCGGATCCTTGTGAGTGCCAAATATGTGCTTAAACCTCTGAGCCATCTCCACAGCCAGCGCCCCCATATTTAATCCTCTCTGTGCCGAGTCAGGTGAGAAGCGTCTGTCCCAGAAGCAAGGTCATCTCAGATCTCTCTGACACCACACTCACAGAAGGGCTCACTAGGATGAAAGTGTAGAAGGCCTAAGAATTAATTTGCTTGTGTTTTCCTGTGTGCATATAAATGATTTTAAAATACGAAAAATCATTTTTAGTTAAAACTCATCTTTTCGTATGAACAGGTGTGGGACCTCAGTATTAGATGACACCAAATATTAGCTTTTATCATTGATTTATTTATTAACTTCTCTTTTCATAAAATGAGTCTTTTTTTTTTTCTGTTTTTCTTTTTTTGCCAGTGGAAACACACAATTGATCATGGGAGGAGATCCAGTCTTTACATAGAACTGGAACTCTCCGAAATGACTGGAAATACTCAGTTGTGTGCTACCTCAAGGCCTTTAAAATTCAAATCACTAGACTATTAAAATTGTATTTTGCCAAGTCTTATGCAAGCAGCTTTAGTCTAAAAAAACCCTAAGCACTGGATCAACACAGCATTTTAAAGTTTGATTTATTTCTCTGAGCTCATAAAACAGGTCTGAAATAAAGTTTAATTTTCCCTTTCATTTTTGTATATCTGTAAAAGTCTCCGTGTTGATAATCATAACTCAGGAAAAGCAAAAAGCCCATTACTTAGAATCATTCAGAACCGCCCTTCAGGGCCCTGAGCGTCTCCTTTCTCCTGTCCTCGGTTTATCCAGAATGTTTGGACAGCACCCATCCTGGCCGACAGCAACTCTAGCTGAAGTTCAGGAACCAAGAACAGCTATTAATAGCTCTCCTTCTGTGGGAAAATCTGGTTTTGTTTGCAGAACTTGCTGCTTCAAACTCTGTTGAATCTCGGGAAGCTCATGCGATTCTAGGTCACAATTTCTGTCCTCAGTAACTGAAGTTCTCCCTGCCATATGCTAGGTGTCACTTAGGAGGACACGTGTCTTCCTGTGACACTGGGATGCAAATTTTAACATCTAGGCTCCCTTATTCTTTGTTTCCCCTCTCTCTTCTTCCTTAAAGAATGATCACTTGAAAACACAACAACTTTTTATGGATTAAAATGCACCTAGGAAAATGTTTTAACATCTCTCGTATCCTTGAGATGTAGGCTTACTGTGGACTCCTGTTTCTCCTGGCTCTTGTATCCAGCCCTTGAACAAGCTTTGCCAATTCTGATTTCAAAGTGTGCCTTGAATGCATTTACCTCCTGCCTTCCACACTCCACCACTCACTAGAGCCACCATCATTTGTCCCATGGTCAGGGATAGTAGTTTCACAGGGGCTGGCGAGATAGCTCAGCAGCCTAAAGCGTCTGCTTAGGCAAGCTGAGGTAAGCTCAGGAACTGTAGTTCAATCCCCGGCACCATATCCTGCACCTGCCCCATGCCCAGGGTGGGCTGAGCCGACCCCCTAAAAAAATAGTTTCACAAATGTTTTATTTCTATTCATGCCTTGTTCTAATCCACTCTCTACAGAGAAGACAGTGATTGGTTTTAAAATAAAAATCAATTCATATCATGCCCCACTCAAACTTTGCAATGCCATCCTGCTTTTGCTATGTAGCATCAGCTATTTACTTGTATCAAATAGGCCTTACAGGTGGGATCTAGTCCCAGATTATACCTCCCTTAGTACCCACCCTTTTATGTTCACCCACTTGTAGGCATGGAGGTCTTATTATATGCACTGAACAAGCCCAGCCCTGCCCACCTAGAGCCTCTGCACCAGCTGGTCCCTTCCCCTGGTCTTTTCAGAACTGGCTCCTTCTTGGCTTTAGAACTGGCTCTGTTGTCCACAGTTGTCCTGTGTGTCTCTTCCAAAAACATCTCATTGGCTCCACACTGTTGTGCAGAAAGCGTTTTGTTATTAAAGAAGCTAAATTCTCAAAGACTAAGGACAAAAGATACCTTAGCAATCCAGGCACCTTGTGGTTGGGAGAAGGCTGGATTGAGGTCAGTAGTCTTTGCTACCTACAAAGCAAGGGAAACTGCAGAAGAAAGAGGGGTTTCCCAGGGAGCAAAGGAATTGAAGAGATGCCAGAGAGTTCCACACCATCATATTAGGGTGCTAGGTGTGTCTCCCCTAAGGCTTGCAGTCAGTATTCCTGAAAATGAACGTCAAGACTGCCTCTTCTATTTCTGAAGCTCACTATGTCCCTCTGTACTAGCAGGACATGCAGAAGTTTAGATTTTCAATAAAAAGATGTACAGGGAAGTTCACATCTCAGACATCTATATGTGCCTCTAGAAGGGAATGACAAAGAAAAACTCTTCAGTTACTATAATTTGGAATTAATTAAGGAATAGAATGTATAGAGCTGCATTGTTGGGGCCGGGGAGACAGCTCAGTGGCTTACGTGTCTGTCTGGCAAGTATAAGGTCCCAAATTCAAACCCTTTTACAAAAAAAAAAAAAGAGAGAGAGAAAGAGCTGCATTGGCAACTATTTAGTGACAGTTCTGGAGGCAACACCAGAAGAAGCTGTGGGACAGCACTCTTCACAAAGATCTCTGCAGTATCCCTTCTCTTCTAACCATAGAAACTTACTAACAACCCGTTTATCACCCCTGTGTCTGAATGCTTTGCAATGTGGCCCCAAAGTTCCTCCTAGTAAGAGATGGTGCATTGACTCTGAACTGGCCTTTTGACTTGCTTCAGTCACCAGAAGGAGGCAGAAGTGATGGGGTACCAGTTCTTAGCTCAAGCTTAGGAGACCTTCTCTGCTTCCATTATATTTTGAACCTCATGAAGCTCATGGAGCAGAGTAGCCTGCTGGAGGATAGGAGTCCATGTACAAGAGAAATGACTTGTCCCAACTGACTCATCTAACTGCCAGCTGGTCCTCTTTGGACTTGCCAGCTGATGTTAGCTGCACAAGAGAATGTAGCTGAGGTCTGCCAAACCCAGGGAAGACAAGAAGAATCTCAACCAGTGGCTCAGAATCAATGACTCATGGCTGCTGTTGTTTGCTACTGCTTGGTGCAGGTTATTACTCTGCATTAGCTAGGGATACACCTGACAAAGATACTGAATCTTGCTTGAGATTGTCATTTGCATCACCCAGGATGAGACTGTCATTCTAATATAAAATACTAACATTACATGGATGTTGGTGGAGAAGACAGATCTTCGTTCCTTGTCTCAGTGCATTTGAAGTGTCTCACCCATTTCCATAAGTGGGAGTTGTAGTTTAGGACTGAAATATCCCCAAAACCCATGTGTTAAAGGTTTGGTCCACAGCAATATTTGGAGGTGATGGAACCAGGGGATGGAGGCCTGAGAACAATGGGACCAACTGACCATGGGCTAAAGCATCTAGAACTGTGAGCCAGAATAACCCTATTTCTCTTGAAGTTGACTATCTAGGAGATTAGATATGGTAAGTGAGAGCTGACTGACATACCTGGTAAATAGTAGGAATTTATTTCCAAAAATTTAGGAGTCCCAGAAACCCAAGACCGAGGGTCCATAAGATCTGTGTCAGGAACCAGTCAGTGTCTACAGATGCCTGAGGCCTTGGGGTGCCTCCTTTGCTCACACCTACTTTATAGACAGATGCTCTTTGTAAGATTTCCACCTTCATTTTTTACTCACTGCCTGGACTCCCCACCTCTTAATACCATCAACTTGGGAGTTGGAATTGCTGCGTCAATTTTGGAAGGACACACACACTTGCAGACCATAGCAGCCTGCTTCTCATGAAACCAGCATCCCTGGAGCTGGGGCCAAAGCCGAACAGCGGCATAAGCTCAGATATAGCTATGCAATGGCTGTGGTGAGAGACAGGGCCAGGAGGCGCACATCTGTCAGGCAGCAGTGAAGGCAAATCTTTGAGGAAGAAATGATAGTATCTGAAAAATTCAGCGTGGCCATTGGAAACACTGGCGAGGCATTGTGATGCTTTTATTAGCAAAACAGCTGCATACGACAAAAGAGAAAATTCTGTAGATTTGGCTAACTTTGAAGAGACTTAAAATAGGAATAGATTTATGACCTATCCTTATTTCCTTCACTAGCTCTGCTTTATGGTATCTTAGAATTACTTGAAAGGTATTTTTTAAACATAGAGGTTCATATTTCAGATTGGTAGAAATGGGTTTATGGTAAAATAATTTGACAGCAGAATGCTCTTAAATATCACAGAGACAGGTAAATCTGTCACTGTTGACATAAGACAAGTTGGTAAGTCAAATTTGTCTTACTTGCCTTAGTTGAAAAGTCAACTGAGCAAAGCTCTTTGCTTGGTTTGCTGTCCTGTAAGTTTTCCCCTTTTGGGTCAGTCCCAACTGAAGGAAATGGCAGTAAATCACAGGAATAAATATGTTATGACCAGCTAATCTATTTCCTGAATTTCTTTTCCTTATTTATTTATTTTTTTAATCTTTATTTATTTGGTGCAGGATCTCACTACACAGCTTGGACTCTTAGTGATCCTCCTGTCTCAGCCTCCTCAGTGCTGGAATTACAGGTGCACATTACCATGCCCAATTTCAGTGTTGGCTCAGTGCACCTGGCATTCTTGGCTGGCATGGCATGTGGTACTGTGTACTGAACCCAGATCCTTGAGCTTGCCAGGCAGGTGCTTACACCACTGAGCTATCTCTCTGGCCCCACTTTTCATTATTTCTACCTTAAATGGAGAGCTAAGTTTTGCTTTATATATTCTCTTTTTAAAATAACATAATAAGGCCAATGATTTCATTTTTCCAGATAGCATTGAGCCTGTGCTTTGCTTGAGTCACTCCTCTTGGGGTTGAAGTGTGAGCTGGTGCCTGCAGAAGGGATGATAAAAGGCGCCTGAGGATCCCTAGGGCCTAGGGGAATACGCTGTTGGACTTCAAAAGGAAACAGAGCTGGGTGCAAATTCTCAGTCCATCAGGGATGTGTTCACTGCACTAATCCTAAACAACAGAAGAGGACAAAAGAGTCACTAAAGATTTGAAAAATAAAATATGTAAAATACTCAGCATCATGATGCTAAGCAATTCTTCAAAATACTTTAAAACATGATTCCATGAGAATCACAGAATAAGCTAAATAAGGCCTAAATTGAAAATAAATTTTCCAAAACAGATTGCAACGAGAGAAGTTACAGTTTTATACACATAAGCTTGACAAAACATATTAGCTGTTCAATCATTTATGATGTACCAACATCAAATTATTCTTTAAAAAACCTTGTACACAGGATTGTTTGTTTTAAAAACCTTCAGGAGTTACAATAAAATCTAATTAGAGGTTATTTTTCATGTCCTAACAATAATAAGAAATTATGAGGCCAGTATGCTAGCTTCAGCAAATGCAAATTAACTTAAATTTATAAAAAGAGTGAGGAGCTCCTACAATCACATTTCCAGCTCGTTACCATCTTGTCTTGCGCTGCTGTCCTCAGAGTCCCTGCTCTGAGAGTCTTTTATAAGTGAGAATAAGTTTTGCTGTGATTATTTTATCAGTTACTTAATTCTCTTAGGTAGAACACAAGAATGAACCTGGGCCAGTGAGATAGCTCAGTGGACTAAAGCATCTGCTTAGGCAAGATTAAGCAAGTGCGGGGATCACAGTTCGATCCCCAGCACCACGTGCAGCACCAGCCCTGTCCCCACAGTGCGCTGAGCAGGCCACACACACACACACAAATTAATGAATCTGAAGGTGGTGGTGAAAGTCTGTAATCCTAGGATGTGGAGGCTGAGGTAGGAGGACTATTGAAAATTTGAGGCCAGCCTGGGCTCCAAAGTGAGTTCAAGGCCAGCCTGCTGCATGCACTACAAAGCAAGACTGTCTTAAAAGAAAAAAGAACCTATTGTTCTCCATATACTGTCTGAGACCCAGGCCACACTTGTTCATTAAAAATTGTATGTCCATTTGACAATTATATTAAGAAAATGGAATTTGTTGTGTTAAGTATTCTGAGCATTACTAAAAATGAGAAGATGAAATTTCTCACTTGATTGTAGGCAAGGAGCCTACAATCAAGTGAGAGGACCAGGGACAGAAATGTCTACGGAGCGAGGCAGACTACAAGTTAGGCTAGTATAGCATTAGTGGTTCAGTGGTAGAATTCTTGCCTGCCAACTTGGGCTACACAGTGTTGAGGGACAGGCAGGGGTTTGCTTAGGAGGGTGACAAAAACGGATCCTGTTACACAAGACACCTGAAGTAAGCCCCATTGGGCCAAAGTACAACAGCCATTCGGCATTTTGTCTGGAAGCAGCGACACAGGAAGTGTGCAACATACCCATTCTGTAGACATGAGTCCTTAAAGCTAGTTACAGTACAATGAACAATTAAGGGAACCAATAGGAAGAGTTTTGGGTGACATTGTTCAGGGTCTTAAATCCCCAGAAAACATTTCATTTTTTTTTGAACCCAGGCCCTTGCACTTGCCAAGAAAGCGCTTATTCCACTAAGCAGTCTCCCAGCCCCTGGTGTAGATTTCAATTCATCAGGAGATAAGAATCTGCACATTCTTCATCTGAATGAAAGCGGTGAGCTTGTTCTCTACTGATATGTTCAACAAACCTTTACTAAAGATGCAATAAATCCATAATTTCACAAATAATCAAATTACAACATCCCTCTCTCCACACAAAGATTCAGCAAATGATTTGTAACCATTCTTATGTAAATGGACAAAATGGATGTAATTTTTTCTACTGAAACCTTTACCCCACATATTTTCACAACTGCCTCCTTTGAACTCCTCATATTTTCTATCTGCTTTATGCCCTGCACTTTCCATTCTCATCTCTGTGAACACTGTGCACAAACACGCGTTTTCTTTCCTTTCCTAAATGTTAGCCTGTGGAAAGAGGCGCCCGCTGTTAACTTACCTCTGTATACTGTGCAGTGCTGTGCATAACAGGTAATAAAATAGATGTGTGAAGCAGATGATTTCATTAAGATCCACTTCTTAGTGCAATCACCAGATTCAGTTTAAATGCCTAGATTACATGGTAATTTTTACCTAGGATGTTCTTTTTGGAAATCATGGAGCACAGGCCTTGAAATACTCATTTCTTGGTTCTCTAAGACAACTGCTTTATTGATATGTTAGAGATAAAGCACTGCACTTCTTTATGCTTGTTACATTTTTGTTATGACAGTAATGCTTGTTCATGGTATTATAGATAAGCAAAATGAAGAAATTAAAATCTTCTTATTCTAAACCCAGAAATAACCACAATTACTGTTCTAGAGGAATTCAGGATGTCGTCTCACATGTGTTTTTAAAGCTCTTAATGCACACAGCGAACCTACTCTTTGGAAAGACTGGACTGCTTTATATTCCTTTTAGAGGTGTTGAGAATGATCTTCACTTATGTCAACACCGTGTATAATCACTAATATTAATCTTGGCAGCATGGTGGGGGAAAATAGTTAAATGTGAATTTCTTTGCATGCTAATTAAATTGAATATTTTTCACGAATTCATATACTTCTTTCATGGATTTTTTTTTCTTTTTTGACCTATTTTTCTATTATTCTAGTATTTCTTGGCTCTCTTTCTGAGAACGGAGTGTCTGTTAACAAACAGTCACTCCAGCCACTTGTCTTTTATTGCATTTCCTTGCCATACAACTGGTCCCTGGGAGAGGGTCTAACTAACCAAGTGAAGGTCCCACCTGTGAGCCCCTCCTCCTCTCAGTTCTAAACTGAGTCAGTTCAAAGCCAGGAGCTAGGGTGTCTTTGAGGAATTGGAAGAAAATATAAAATCATCCAGAGGCATATCAATGTCTCACTGAAAATGATTTTCGGAAACAGTGGCAAAGACAAAATTTGAAATTTCAAGATTTCCCCATCTGCTTTTGACAATTATTAAGAACTCATGGACTACATGAGCATGTTCTGTTTATTCTTATAAGTCTAGCACTAGCGCTGGCCTGTAAAAGGGCTAATGTGAAGTTCATGCTGGCGGTGGGAAGTCAGACTTGGTAGCTGCAGTCACAGTAGTGTCTGTTCTGCACTGCCGCTGCCTTGAAGTATGTATGGGATAAGTACGAACGTCATGTGTGGCTGTGCCCCTTCAAGCCAGCAAAGAATGAGCACTTTTATGGCTTGGTAAGTAAGAAGCTAGCTGGGGGCAAGGCTGGAATTCTTTCTTCTTAGAAATGGAAACTATAAAGGGGGAAGAAAATGCAACAAATTGCAAAAGGGGAGAGAAGCAGCTTAGTTGGGAGCAGAGGAAAGGGAACAAAGAAATAGATATAAAACAGAAGAGATTGAGAAGTGGGGCTTAGAAATAGCAACACATGCTTGAAAATTATTGTACCCAAATCATCAAGTATAATCCAGTGTTCCTCTATCCTTTTCATTTTATACAAATAGGGCATTTATTACAAGTAAGACCATTTTACAAAAACGTTTTACATGGAATTTATCCCTTACAGGATAAAGAAAATATAGTTAACTATGTCTTCCATGGGGCATTAATGTTAAAAGTCTGTTTTTACTTCTTTGAAGTTGTTCAAAAACATATAACCATAATAATAACACATACAGAGAACTAAACTGGATGTTAGAAATGCTACAATTTGTTTGGAGGAATTTAGAATCCTGTCAAATTCCCTTTTTCAGATATTTGTACCCAGGGGTAGCTTCAGAAACAAAGGAAAAAGACTGCTGATTTATTATTGTATTTGGCCTAGATAAATAAGCAGTGTTTGGTTAATGGCTGTTTCTGCTCGAGGTGACTTTAAAATTCAATTATAAGAATCGGGTAGGGGACTTAAGCTAAAGATAAAATAGTTTGTTACCATAAAACCAGCCTAGATGCAAAATCTTTCCCAAAAGAAAAACAGAAATCTTTATGAATCTAGAAACATATCTAGGAACAGAGTAAGCAACAGATAATAATCATTTTAGACTTTGTTTATTCAACTCTCATGATTTTCTAAAAGTTTGCTTGATTTAGTGTTATGAATAGACAAGGAACATTTAGAGATTGAAGCAAAATATGTTTAGCTCTTCCATAAATGTATAAGGCCATGACATTATTAGGAAATGCTTACGAAAATATGAAAAATGATGGCGATTTATTTCCTTAAAGCACAAACTAGAGATAAAATTGTGGGCTTTCTGTAAGGCAGGTTTAAGTCTTACTTTAATTTGGTCAGTCAACTAAAGTAGATGAATTTCGTAGTCAGTCAAAAAACTAAAGTCTAAAACCTCGATTGGCTGTATGAAAGTGCAGTCTCTGGGTGAGAAAAAAAAAATGATTAAAGATAATGCTTTTAAAAATAGAGAATGATCCCCCAAAGTGGAGGACATTCGTGAATCACTGGCGCTGGTTGTGGGTCACAGTCACGTGACTTCCTACCTCCTGGGCTCCTTCCACCAGAAATCAGTGATGGAAGTGAGGGGAGAAGGAAACACATCACCAGTTTTAAATCCTGACCCATTAGCACGACTTGTGTCCCTGTGGATGTGAATTCCTACACCGCAAGTATTTTAATGAGGGCAGAAACAGACTGAAAACCCACCAGCTGACCCTTGAATAGCTTCAGTCCAACGAAGTGAAAGATGAGCTATTTTAAAAAATGTTTCCATAGTACTTTTGCATTGTGTTAACCCAAACGTACTTATTCCCCGGTTTTTGAGCCCTCTGTAAACTGTATTACTCTGCGGGTATGAGGCAACTTCTAAAGTTTTCACCACTAATTTTCACCAGTGTGGATAAACGACACACTTTACCTTATTTCTCTAACTTGGCAACACTAAGCTAAAAAATGCCCGCCTTACTTTTCTGAAAATGGTTTTATTTTTCATTACATACATACATAAATACACTACCGCATATAAATTTATATACTTGTATATATCATGAATGTATATAAGCACGCATGTGTGTTATGTGTGTTTGTAGCTGCTGAATACACCTATACAAATACATATGCATACACGTGATTTGTCTTCATATATGTATTTGAGCCCTGCAGCAAGACATCGTGTTCACATAGTTAGAGACCCCAAGAGCTCAGAGATGAACATTTACAGTAGCAACCCATGGAAAGTTACAAATATTTAAAAATCACACAATACTTTCCTGGGTTTTGAGCCCAACCAAGCCGCCCAAAGCTGCGCAGTGGACCCTGGTTAGGATGTGGGCACCCTCTCCCGATTAACTTGCGCCAAACTGACATAAAAGTGGAAAGCGAAATACCAAAGGTGCCCTTATTTTAATTCAGCGGTTCCAGCAGCAGCGATTTCCCCGCGCCACACGCAGTCCTCGGAGGTCGCGTCCTCGCAACCAGGAGTGGGGTAGCCGCGTCTGCACCCGGCGCCCCGCTGAAAGGCAGATCTGGGCCCGCGGCAGCGGCTGCGCGGCTGGGCCGAGGGAAACCTGCGCGCCAGCGGCCGGGTCGTGCGCGTCGTCCCAGAGTGGGAGGGTCCCCGGAGGGACTAATAAGGGCAGCGATGCGCCCCGGTGCCCACTCGCAGGGAGCGCGCGGGCCGCTCCTCGCTGGCGCTGCGGGTGCGGGTGCGGGTGCTGCAGCCCAGGAAGGCCTCCGCGGGGCCGGGTCGCGCACCCGAGGTAGGTCCTGCCCTGCCCTGCCCTGCCCTTCCCTGCCCTGCCCTGCCCTGCCCGCCCTGCCCTGCCAGCCCCGCGCTCGCCCACCGCCCGCCGCCAGCCCCGGCTTTGGTCCTGGCTCCGCGCGCACCTGCGCCCCGCGGGGACTGCGCGGCCCGGCTCCAGCCCTCGGCTGCGGCTCCGCGCGGCTTCCCCAGCTGTGCTCGCGTGCGGCGGAGCCGGCGGCGGGGCACAGGCTGCGCGGCGGAGGCGGCTGCGGAGCGCGGCGCCAGGGTCCCGCATCCGACCTGCGGCGTTTCTCCCGGGGGGCGCCGGGATCCGGACCCGCCGCATAGCACCGCGCAGCTCCCCGCAGCCGCTCCTTCCGTCCTGGAGACCGGCCGTGAGCCCTGGGGCTCTGCGGGGTCCCAGAGAAGTTTGTTGGCCCGGAACCGGGCACGCACCCGCGCTCTCGCGCCTGGGAAGCGGACGGGCGCCTGCCTGGCGCAGAGGTGACGGAGGGAGCGAGAGCAGGCGATAGGGTGGCGGCCGGGCGGGAACAGGCCGAGTCCGGTGCCCCAGACAGGCTCCAGATTGCTAGGAGCAGGAAGCAAGGAGCGGTCAGGAGCGCCCTGCCGGGGTTTGGCAGCAAAACGAGGCGTCCCAGAGCGCCGCAAACGCGCGGAGCTTGCAGAGAACCATCCAGGGACTGCGGCAGCGGGTGGTCAGAGCCGCGGTTGGAGCCTGGGGAATCCTGGAAGGACGGGGAATAAACCGCGCTGCTTCCACCTACCTACCTATCCCAGGACTTCTCAGTCCCGGCTTTTCCTTGCACAGGGAGGCGGGGAAGGGAGACAAATATGAGGATAGAAGGGTGCTTTAGAGAAATTTCCATTTGCCTGGCTTTGGGGGTGGTGGTAAAAAAAAAAACAAAAACAAAAACAAAAAAAAAAAAACACTCAAATAGCCCCCTACCTCCTCCAAGCAAAGAGGAAAGAACCTTTTCTCTCCTGCGCACATCAAGAGGATTTTAGTTCTGTAAGAGATGGAAGAATAACATCTCCCAGTGCGCAGAGGTGGCAGGACCCTCCTGAGTGGACAGGTCTTTGCTGTAGGCTCTGTAGGAAGCGCTGAGGTGTTCAGATGCTCAGGTGCCTGCGGTGGAAATGCTGACACAGCTCTTCAGAAGGGATAGGAAGATCTCTTCAGGGTGGAGAAGAGGAAGTAGCCACGGGGACGGAAACCTTATTCTGTCCCCAGAGGACAGAAAAAGGAGACAGTCAGGGGTACACGCTTCCAGGAGACTCCCGTCTCCATGTGCTAAGACACTTACTTGAGGTTTCCTGGAAAAGGAAGAAGATGCGGCCATAACGCGGCAGCAGAGTGAGTCTAACAGACCAAAGGTAGTCAGCTCCGTCGCTGCATGGTAGCTATCTGAGGAAACCATTCCATACAGGTGGAAACCCACGGTATTTTCCAGAAATAGAAAATTTCCATCTACTTTCTGGACCTCGATTTAATTTCTCCTGCTGAATTTTTGGCCCATTTTGGAGGCAAGCAGAAGTGCCCGGTGGGTCGAAAGCAGATGGATCTAGAGCCAGGAGCTAGGAAGATAGAAACTGTGATAGTATGGCCAATTGGCATCCAACACTAAATTCAAGTGAAGAAGGAAGAATAAACAGGAACACAAATAAGCAGGGCAATGAAGGCGCAAATATTGATCCCTGGAAAAGTGCTAGAAGGAAGTAGAATGGGAACGAATTGGACCAGAATTGGCTTACTGGAGGCCAGCCCTGTGGAGACCATGTATCTTAAGCAGAAGGACAGGCTTAGAAGAGAGCAAGCAGGAGGGCGTTTTGGCCAGGACTGGTGTATGTAAGGGCTCAGAGGTGGTAGTAAGTAATCAGATGCCCAGAATGATCCAGAACCTAAGCAGGGGTGAGAGCTGAGAGGAGAAGGGCAGACCGACCTTCCAGGGCAAGACTGCGAAGTGGAAGAGGCTTCTTTCAGGATGTTACTGCATGGGTGGAAAGAGGTCATGGAGGGAGGGAGGGAGCTGCATATTGGACTTGGTAGAAAGATTACAAACGCAAGGGGGAACTAAGAGACCTGTTAATCCGGGCACAGGTTGTGAATCAAAAATCCTCTTGGCCTCTCTGAGAGACATGAAATATCATAAGGTGTGAGATTATGATATCACAAAGCTAGCAGAACACTTCCAATGGGGGGAGAAATTAAGAAACGTGAATGAATTAGCACAAATATGCATATATATTGGTTTCTAATTTTAGTAGCCAATGGCTCATTCATAGAGACACACCTGTGAAAAACAGAACTAGAGAAGCATTATCAGAAGAACTCTGAGGCAGCTCCAGTGCTTGAAATTGAGTATAGTGTCAGATAAATCAAAGCAGACAGCTATCATCCAGAGAGGTTAGTCAGTTAAGCTGACACACTCAGGAGGCTGGGGAGAAATTGTGAAGCACCACTGAAGGGATGCTGGGGTCTGAGAGTCCTGGAAAGTAAGCAGCAATTTTAAAGTGACTGGTAGAATAACACAGAGCTTGGAAGAGGTGTGGTAGAGTTGGTCAGGTTTAAAGTGGTACAAGTGTCGGGATCCAGGGGGTGTGTTGCCTCTTCCATCATTGCTAAGTCTGTGTTTGATACACTACTTAAAATTCTAAATCTTTGTTTAATTTTTATCCAAATATATTGCCTTAGACCACATTCATCCTATAAACTGAGTTCATGAGCACTGGATAAATTTTAAGATTAAGGCCACAGACGAATACAATGCAGTTTTTAAAAAGGTGTCCAACATAGAATGGAGAGAAAAATGCTGTGAGTGGTTACAGGATGGTACGGATGAGCTGAAGCAGAACGGCTGGGTACTCGGCTAGCTCACAGGCAGTGGGAAAGAGCCATGCCTGAGGTGTTTCCCACAGACTTTGCAGGGGATGTGGCATTTGAAGTGCATGTTAGAGGCAAAGTAAGAATTCTCAGATGGATAGAAGACTGAAGGGTCAGTCCAGCAACACCAGGAAAGCCTCTGCAGAAGCACAGCTTGTTTAAGGATAGTGAGTGGTGTTTGTTTGCAAAGAGGACACAGGACAGAGTGCTGGGAAGGTGAGCTTTTCATAACTGTAACAAGCCTCACTCAAGCAGATTTTTTTTTAAAAGACAATGAAAAGTCAACAGAAAACTTGAAGGAGAACACTGGAGTGATCACATAGTTGGTTTTGGAAATGGAATTCTTTGGAAGCAAAATTACATAAGGCAAGGAAGTGAATGAAGATTGTTTCAATGAGGGCATAGAAGTTTGGCCTCAAAAGATATTTTGCAAATAAATTTGACAGATGTTAATAATAGAGATCTACTATGGGCAGGGGGCATAACTGAAGGTGATTTTTGAGATTTCTTATGATTTTTTTTTTTTTTTTTGTGGAACCAGAGATTGAACTCAGGCCTTTGCACTTGCCAAGGAAGCACTTATTCCACTAAGCCATCTCCCTGGCCCCTCTTATATTCTTAATGATGTTGCTCATAACAAAAATATTAAGGGTTAAGAGGTGTCTGTAGACTAGGAGAGTGGACACAATGCCAATTTTGCCGAAGACCTTCTTCAAGCTTATTTTAAATTAATTTGTCCAACCAATGATAAAACTGCAAAATACTTCTAGACTCAGATTTAAACTCTTGGGGATGTTTGTCTGCTTATTGACTGGAGTTGTTAACTGCATGTGAATGACTTCTCAGCTGTTTTTTTTTTTTTTTTTTCACTAATAGTTATAGACTCTTCTATAACTTTCCTAAAGATAGAGTCTCAAGATTGGTGAAAGAACAGATGTGTAACACCTGTTGTTTTGCTTATTTATGCAATGTCTCACTTTGTAACAGTAGGCTGGATTTTCTTGGTAGAGTTATGTATAGGCATACTGGAAGATAGTCAAGGAGGTTTGATTTAAAAATCAACCACCTGTGAAACCATGCTTCTCTTTTTTATTAATAATGCTCTGAAAACATGGCTTCACTCAGGCATTTAACAAGTTAAACTTTTTTTTTTTTAATTTGAAATGTTAGTTACTCATTTAATAGGCTACCTAAAGTGAATCAGTGTTTCTTTTCCATTCTGCCCTCTTTCTTTTCCTGTTATTGTCTTCTTCATGCTGTGTTCTGTTTTGGTGCCAGTTTTAATTCTCTGCTCCTTCATGTAAAGAAAAATTTCAAAGATGCATGGTTAACTTTATAGAATGTCAAATGACATAACACTTACATCTTTCATGTTTGAGAGGTGGATGTGATTTGGTTTACTCAAAAGTTCATGCTGAGGACCCCCAACTGTCTTATCTAGCAAATTCACCATTCCACCATTCTTCTACCTGTCAAAGGTAGAATGCTTTCCTGTTTTCTGTTTCTCAAAGACAGTGTTTACTTTTGATCTCCCTGTATCAGTTCAGGTGCAGTTGACAAGGAGAATCAATATCAAATACATATATAATTATAGGAAGGATTTATTAGGTAGCCTTCAGCATCAGAATGAGAAGAGTCACAGTGACCATCTGTGGAATCAGGTGAAGCATCCAACATAGCCATCTGCACAGGGATGAGCTTGAGCACTCTGCAGCAGCTGAAGGCAGAAGACCTGGAAGCTCACTGTAGTCACTGGCATGGTCTCCGCTGGAAAGCCAGAGTCTGCACTGGAAGCCCGAAGGAAGTGGAAACCAATACCTAAAGGTGGTGGCAAAGACTAGAGCAAAAGGGGTGCAAGATTTCTGTCTTCTTTCCCTTTTACTCCGTCTGGGCCACCCATGCCATACCCAGAGTAGGCTTTTTTTCTTAGTCTATGGCCTCCAGTCAGTCATCTGTGACATACTCAAGCTTTAGTGCTCTGCTAAGACAGTTCTTCCTTGGGCTAAACTGATGCACACATCACGACTAAGGATCATACTCCCTGAAAGGAGCAACACCAAAAACTTGTTTTACCCAGTGCTGTTTCTCCCTATGTCTGGCATCGTTCTGTTGAAGGGACAAAGGATTAAGGCCTCCTAGTGTTCCTTCTGTCCTTTTGGTACATAAATATATGTAAACAAGGGATTTTTTTTTTTAAACCTATAGCCTAATTCAGATATTCTTAGTTTTGATAGGTGCTTTATGAATTCCAAAAGACAAGTTTGTAAGGGACAGTGACTTTATTTTTCATATCCAAAAGTTCAACAGTTTTCAAAGGATGGTGAGAATCATGGTTTAGAGTTAGAGGTCAGAGCCAGGCCATTGACATTCATTATCTCTTTGTTGCCATGGCAGCGAGACATCAGTTGTAGGCAGTGCTGCTGTCTGGGTGATTCAGGGTTCACAGGTAGAGGGTTCACAGGTCCCATCTCTGTTTGTTTAAGGCTGTCAGTGTCAAGCACATTCACAATTATTGCTTTAGCATTTTGTAGTGCTGGGGAGAAATTGTCTGATTTATTTCCAGGATCTTGATAGAGAATAGCCCAAATATTTAAGAAGAGGTTTATGGGGGTGTGATGAGTCCGACCCTTATCCTGGTAATGAATATCATGAAGTAATAGCAAGTGCTTTCCAGTCAAGCAGACACGTACCTGAATCTCAGGCTCTATGATCTCTCTATGAGATTTAGTGTTTCTTTTCTATGCACTGGGGGCCAAATCCCCATTCTGAGAACAATTCTCAGGCCGTGGTTGGAGGACCTGTGTCCTGAGCCTTGAACTTCAGAAGATCTGATACAGCTTTGCTGTGAGTGTGCATCTATCCTCAGGGTTGGGAGTCCACAGAAATGAAAGGGTCTTCCCCCTCAGAACCCAAGCTTCTAGACTGGGATCTGAGTCCCCAAGATCGTGAGATTCTCTGATGAATGACTGTGTTCCTGTATAGGATCTGGAAGGGCTCTTCTTTGGGTTCATGATGTCAGTGAAAACCAAGCACTGATGTGAATGTGTCCAGGCAAAGAGGTGGTTGGTTGTGTGTAGCTGCATTAGAAAGAACTTACACTTAGCACAGGTGGGGATGTGGCTCATTTGTAGAGTGTCTAGAACCTACATGTACTGGCAGGTTTCCACATGTATATAAGTGAAACTCTTCATATTGCGCATGAAACAAGACATAGAAGAAAAAGAGAGAAATGAATTTTGGTCGAGGGTGGGCTACTGTGTTCTAAACTTGATTGGGGCTTTCAGGTCTTTACGTAGGTGTTTTCTCATGTAAAAGAAAACATATAATTTTATCAATATTATTAGCTTTATTTAACTTTATTTTTTGAATGTTTCAACAAATTTATTTATAATTGCTTAATAAGCAAAATAATTAAATTCATTATTGCAATAGAATCATTTATGGTGTTAATTAACTTTAAAATATTTGGATATATGGTATATAGATCTCTTATTCTGCACCCGGTTCATGGCTGCTGGCCTTTCATGATATTATGAATATTAAAATATCATGTATAGGAGAAATTCTACTTCAAAGTATGAGATCATATAGATCTAATATTCTCTCTTTCATTCTTTAAAATGCATTACAGAGCACATTTGTGCAAGTTTATTTATTTATCGGTGGAACCGGGGATTGAACTCAGGCCGCTGCGCTTGCCAGGCAGGTGCTTATGCTACTGAGCTATCTCCCTGGCTGTACAAGTTAAGCAAAGAGTACTCTGAGGGCCTTCGGAAATCTTGGTGCCCACATATGTCTGGAGGCTCCAACCATTCCATTGAGGAAACAGTGAACATTTGTGTTGAAGTGTAGCTTGATCTCAGAAGAGCAACACACTAACTTGTGCTAGCATTACCATTCATTTATAAAACTGTCATGACGTTCATCTAGATGAGACCTGTGGGCAGGATGAAAGCCTGCCAGGTTCTGCTGAGGAAGTTTGTGGACAAAGGCAAGAATTGAGAAATGCAAGGAGGGAACTAGAGGAGCATCTAAAGCTCCATCTGGGATGGCGGATGTCAGGACAGTGAGAAGCATCTGCGCAGGACAAGCTCCAGAAGACCCTACGTGAAGCTTTGTCCTGGGTGGTTTTGTAGTGAAAATACTTTCAACAGAAGTTAAAGATCTGGAAAAATGCATTCGCAGATTTATGTGAAGATTTATTTAAAACTTTGATAATAAGTTTTTTTTAATCATTTGTTTATTTGGTACAGGGTCTCGCTATGCAGCTCACATAGTGGCCTTCCTTTCTCAACCTCCCCAGTGCTGGGATTACAGGCATGTGCCACCATGCCTGGTTTCAGTGGCTGGCACAGCATGCAGTACCAGGGATTGAACCTGAGTCCTTGCACTTGCCAGACAGACGTGTAGCCCACCAAGTATCTCCCTAGCCCTTTAAGTTCATTTTTTAATGTTCTAGTTGATGAAGTACATTCCCATTTAATCCAGATCTGAGTGACAGAAAGCTCAGACAGTAAACACAGGTTAAAATATACAGAGAGAAAAAAGTGTTTGTGATAATGATCCTTGAAATACAACATTTTGAAGTATCTTACAAGATACTTCAAAATTAAGTAATATAAAGGCAATATTAAGTTGTTGCCACTACAAATTAAGAATAAGTATATTTTACTGTTTCTCAGATTTGTACTCAGTTTCTATTGGTTTTATTGAAAGGGAAAGTTAATGCTTAACTATTTGATCAATCTTCTATGACTGTATTTTTTTTATTTTCTTTTTTGCAGTACCATGGATTGAACTCAGGACCCCCTGTGCTTGTCAGACAAACACTTATTCTACTCAAATTTGTAAATTGGCTTTTTTCCTTAAAAATTTGACAACTATCTGTTGACTCTCCACTTTTCTAGGTATGGCACTCATCTCCCAGGATACAATGCTGGACAGGACAGTTGTCTCTATCCTTAAGGAGCTTAGAGTTGAGTGGGCAATGAACACACATATGTACACATAACAAAATCTGAACTAAAGAGGAATGGAGCTTAGGCCCTTTTTGATCAGCTAACAATTGCTCTTCCACATTGGAGCATTTAAACTGGAAAGTGAAGGATGAAAAAGACATAGAATCTTCCAGGCTAATTAAATAGCATAGAGGTTGAGAAGAATGTGGACAGCCGAGGAACAGAATACTACGAAAGATAATGGTACTAGATGATGTTCCAGAGCTGGGCAAATGTCAGATTATTGGGGGCTTCTGGGTTATACAGAGACTTCTGGGTTATATTTAATGTTTAATGGGAAATTATTTAATTGTTAGAAGCAGGGCTATGACATGATTCAATCTTCATGTCATTAGAAAAATTCCCCAGAACTGAGTAGAGAATGAATTTGGTCAAGCGTCCATAAGAGATGGGGAAACCAGGTAGGAAGTTGTCAAGGGGTCTAAGCTAGTGAAATCTAAACTAGGAGAGTAGCAGAGGAGAAGGATAAATGGATGGGCTTGAGTTGCATGAAGGGGTCACTAACATGATTTTTGTACTTTCGATATGGGATGTAGAGATAAGAAAAACAGAAGAATCCAGATGATGGTTTAGTATCTGATTTCAGCATTCTGAATCTTTATATGCATGTCCATGTTTACTGTGGCAATATTCAGGATTTCCCAGGTGGAGAACTACCCCGAATGCCCTTCAACAGATGAATGGGTAGAGAGAATGTGGTTTTATAAACATGAAGTATTATTTATCCATAAAGAAGAATGAAAATGTATCATTTTCAGAAAATGCATGGGACTGGAAGGTGTCATGTTAAGCAGAATACGCTAGACCCAGGAAGACAGATATTGCATGTCTTATCTCATATGTAGGAATATCAGAATCATCTTTTTAAAGATGTTCATTTCAACATGTTTGTTCATTGTCTTTTTAAATTTTTTGTTTTATTTATGGAGGGGTCTGCAGGGTGTTCAGGGTTTCACTGCTGGATTGGACTCATAGTGATCCACCTGTTTACAGCCTCCCAAGAGCTGGGACTATAGGTGCAAGCCACCACACCCACTCTCAATTGGTATCCCAGCATGCCTCAGTGGCAGGGCCAGCATGGCAGGTCTGGGGATTGAGCCCCTGGCCCCTGCACCTGCTTGCAGACACTTTAATCTGTTCATTGTCTTTAAACAAGATGTTTGGAACAAATCTTTCTAATGAAGGAAGTTGTGAAAAACTTCTAAGCATTTTCATTTTCTATTGTGCAAGTCATATTCTTCAGGTTTTATCAGTGATAAATATACTTGTTTGTTAAGATTTAGACCTAAAGTAGCCATGCTGAAATCTTGGTGCTCACAGACGGGGATTTTAGAAGGTGCATGGTATTCATTAGTTGATTAGTGTATTGAGGCATATATTCCTGAATGTACTGTTAGAAGCATAGCATGGGCAGAAGTGGCTACTGGGAGTGTGACATGGAATGGTGTATTCTTGTCCTTGGCTCCACTCTTTTGTCTGGTTCTGCTAACCATGGGCTGAGTAACTTTTATCTGTTGTGTCCTTTTTCCAAGCCATTTCTGCCCTAGAGCCAGCTGACAATGTGTAGACTGAAGCCATGACCCCAAAATAAACCACTTCTCTTTTAAGTTGTTGGTCTCAGGTATTATGGCCTAGTGCTGGAAAAGTGACTAATACATTTCAGGGATACCTTTCAGTACGGTCAGTTTTTCCTTCTTGTTTAGCAAAGATTCATTTGTCTAGCCAGGTAGAGTGGTACACAGCCATAATCCCAACACTGTGGAAGGCTGAGGCAGGAGGATCACAAATTAAACTCAGTCTGGGGAACTTGGTGAGTTAGTGAGAACCTGTTTAAAAATAACAATGCTTTAAAAATAATCTGGTAAAGTAGCTTAGTGTGAAGTACTGGGTTCAATCCCTAGTTCTACAAAAGAGAAATCTTTTTTTTTTTTTTTTTTTTTTTCATAATTGCTGACCTTTTTATACTCAAATGATATCATGTGGCCCTGGACAAGTTCAAACCTACTATTATTTTAAGCATTAATGGGAGGCAATTATTGAAATTACAAAGAGCACATGGGAGCAAGTTATGGTTATGATCACTTTAACTTGGATTATTAAATTATAGATATCTGTGTGACATCCTAAAACAATGAGTGAGCAGACAGCTGGATATACATGTTAAAGTTCAGAGACAAAGACTCAACTAGACAGGTATGTTTTAGGTTGATCACTTTGCAGATACTACTCAAAGCCAAGAGTACGTTGAGTTCACCTGGGGAGATGTTACTAAGAGAAGGGAGAGAAGAGCCCACAGGTCCCATTATGAAGTAATCAGACAGTAAAACCAAGAAGGAGCAGTTTAGAAGTGTGGAGTCAGGGAATCCAATGGCAGTAAAGGTTTACAGGTGGAGGACCTGTGCAGCTACCAGAAATGGCCTTGAAACAAGTATTTTTAAGTTCTCACTGAAGTTGGTGAGAGATATATCACTGACATGGTGGATGGCCATCCTTCAAAAGCTAGAACATTTTGTCAACTCATAACATCTTAGACATTGAACAGCTTGGATAAACAAGCTACAAACTCAGTGCCGTTCTCTTCTAAGGGGTCCAGGGAGATAGGTGGAAAGTGTTGGGACTGAATCTCTGTGCTTATGACACCATCTCATCCTTTGTTACTGCAACAGAACTCAAAACTTCAGTGAACATAAATTTCCAAGGTCCTTTGACATGTCTTTGGTTTTCAAGTAGCAAAT
This sequence comes from Ctenomys sociabilis, assembly GCA_004027165.1. Classification (NCBI taxonomy): domain Eukaryota; kingdom Metazoa; phylum Chordata; class Mammalia; order Rodentia; family Ctenomyidae; genus Ctenomys; species Ctenomys sociabilis. The sequence goes on along the minus strand of PVKA01000773.1, from coordinate 154,536 downwards.
CAGCCTCAGGCTGAAGAGATAAATGTAGCTATAAAGTTGATCATATTTTATTAGCATACAAATCACACTGTTGTAATAGCAAGTACTTTTGAAACAATTACAATGTTGAAGGTCACAACCATACAATTTCCACTTATTATATAATATCCTAGTATTCTCACATTGTATGTGAGTAAGTTAAGGCATAGAAAGTTCCACAACTTACTCGTGAGTGACAGAGCCTCAAGGTGAAACCAAGACTTTTCACCATGTCATGTTGCTAATTTGTCAACTAATAGAAATTGGTTAAAGATAGAATGACAGGGCTCTCTGAAAATCGGATCAATAATTTTTGTTCATTTATTTGAAAGAAAATTAGTTTATTTAGCATTTACCAATGGACATGAAATAAGAGCTAGGCTAACTTTACAAAGTCATGTGAGGGCTGGGGAGAGAATAAATAGATGAGGGAATTTAAAAGGAATAAGGCACAGCATTAGTTATTTGACATTGAGTACCACAGTTTTAATGTTGCAATTGCTTCTGCTAGCTATTCATCCAGAAATCTCTAAACTCTTGAATTACTTGAATTAATTTTAAGATGCTGATTGTAGGGTATTTGGCACATGAAGTATACCAAACATGGTGGCTTTAGTTTTTTTAAAAAAAGATTCAATTCTTACACAGTTTGATCACTTGTATGATTAATTCTTTTGTACTTGAGTCTATACTGAACTTTGAATGATTGTTAGTGAGTAGCAGAACACTTATTTGCATATTTAAAGCTTCTGAATAGCTATTCTAATAACACCACAATCCTCAGCTACTCTGAGGGAGACATTTGTACTGGTAATTTATTTCCTTTTTAATTACTTTACCACAATCAAATTAATTAAATGATGTTACACTTTTCTGTTGTAGGGACTTTATTTGCAAAGTAGCTTATCGTAATACCCACAGAGTACAAAGACAACTATAGGCAGTAACTCATTAGTGTTAAATGACAGAAATGGCAGGATCAAGCAAAGTAGGTGTTACCTACATCAATATTTTTCTCTTTAAATGAATCAAACAATACTTTCATGTGTTTAGTAAACTCTTATTTTTTATGTGTTTAGTACAGAGGATGTAGGGTCTACATGGTCTCACTACATAGATTGGACTCATAGTGATTCTCCTGTTTTTAACCTCCCAAAACACTGGGATTACAGTCACGTATCCACACACCCTGTCTCAATCGCTGTCTCAGCATGCCCGGGGCAGAGCCCGCATGACACACCAAGGATTGAACCCCAGCCGCTGCGCTCTGCCTATGCCCATAGTTAAACTTACGTGATATCATATGAGTAAAAAATAGAACAAACTAATATTCATACAAGAAAACAAAATTGTGAACAAAGTTGTATGTGTAAATATGAATCACTATAGACGATACCAAAACTGGGCAACAAAAGAATAATAAGTAGAATGAATTTCATAAAAGTAGAAAATCTTCTGTTCATTGAAGAATACAAATACAGAATGAAAAGAAAATTCATGAATGGGTGAAAATATTTGAAAACTATGAATTCATAAGGGGCTAATACACAGAATATTTAAAGAACACCTAGCTTTAAACAAACTAACAAATTGATGAAAAAATTGCAAAGTATTTGAGCAAATATTTTTCTAAAGAAGATATGCAAATGGCCAATAAACACCGAAGAAATGCCAAACATCATTGATATTGGAAATATGCAAATCAAAACTGAAATGAGACACCAGCTCACCCTTATTAGCATGAAATCTATCAACAGGCAAGAAAATAACTCTTGAGAGTTATGGAGAACAAATGGAGAAGCTGGAAACCTTGTGCATTGCTGGTGGAAATATAAAATGGGCCACCGCTGTGGGATGCAGTGTAGAACTTCCTCAGGAAATTAAAAGCAGAATCAGAAATGTCCCTTCAAGCTATGTACCAAAAAGAATTGAAAGTAGGGACTCTCATGGGTATTTACACATCTATATTCACAGCACCATTAGCCACAATCACCAAACTATGGTAGTAACCTAAATGGGTGAATTAATACATAAAACATAGTATTTGCATGCAGTGGAGTATAATTTAGTCTTTAAAACAATGAAAATCTGACACATGCTAAGACATGGATGAACTTGTCCATCCTTATATTGATGTAAGAAATACAAAGATTCTCAGTATCTATTGTACCCTTCAGATTTTACTTACTCTTTCAGGTTCTCCCACTAAGGAGACAATATGATGTTTGCACATGTGGGTCTGGTTTATTTCACTTACCAGTACTGTCTCTAGTTGCATCTGATTACTTATAAAAACCTCAAATTTATCTTTTTTTCTTTTGATAGCTGAATTATGCTTCTTGCTTATCCATTCCTCAGTTGATGGGCCTTTGGGTTGTTTCTGTGATTTAGCTATGACAAATTGTGCTGCTAAAACCACTGATACACATAAATCGCTGTGGAATGATGTTCTCAGTTCTTCTGGAAAAATATCTAGGAGGGGAGTAGCTGGGAATGGGACCTCCAGTCATATTTTTGAGGAGTCTCCACACTGATTTCCACAGTGCTTGTACCAGTCTGTACTCCCACCAACAATGGAGAAGGGTTTCTTTTTCCCCACAGACCCTTGAGCATTTGCTATTGGTTGATGGTAGCCATTCTTTCTGGGGTGAGATGGAATCTCAGTGTGGTTTTAATTTGTATCTCCTGAGTGGCTAATGTTACTGAACATTTTTCACATATTCATTTGCTATTTACCTTTCATCGGAGAAGTGTATGTTCATCTCAGATGCCCATTTTTAAGGGCTGGCCAAATAGCTCAGAGGATTAAAGCACCTGCTTAGGCAGATGCAGTGGCTGGGGCTTAATCCCCGGAGTGCCATGCTGGCCCTGCTCCTGGGGTGCGCTGAGATGGAGATTGAGGCTGGGCATGGTGGCACGTGCCTATAATCCTAGCTCTAGGGAGGTTGAACACAGGCAAATCACTAGAGTCTGATCTATGTAGTGAGACCCTATAGACTCTGTACTAAATACAAGAAAAAAAAATCAGATGCACATTTTAGATTGGGTCTTCAATGAAATAAGGAAGACAGGAGAGGGAGTGGGGAAAGAGATGTACCTTTGTATGTAAGCAGGATGGTTTTTGTAATTGTACTGTGGATTTCTCCTAGTTTATGGAAACAAGAAGTAAATGCTTAATTTTTTGTCTTTTTTTTCATGTTTTTCTCTTTTCTTAATTTTTCATAACTCTTTTTGCTTCTTTTTCTAATTTTACATACATATATCTAGTAATCTGAACAACTAATTTCAAGGCAACACTATTCAATATAACAAGTAATATGAATTTGTATTATTTTGTTTAGTGAAATTCTGTATCATGAGTAACTTTTCTTTTTTAATATCATTTTGTATTTTATTTATTTTTGTAGTTAGTACAAGGTCTACAGAGTCTCACTACACAGATTAGACTGGCAGTGATCTTCCTGTTTTCAGCCTCCTAAGTGCTGGGATTACAGGCGTGCACTACCACACCCAGTCTCAAGAGCCCTCTCAGCGTGCTCCAGGGACAGATCAGCACTGCATGCCCTAAGGGGATTGTGTTCTTTTTAGAAATAAAATTTTTAAAAAATACAGATTGAGGCTGTGACTCATCCAGATGGCTGACACTGACAAAAGTTGTACAAACTGCTGTACATGGTTTAAAGCTAAATCCTGAGGGGATTTGACTGACCTTGTCAGGTACAAAAGTTACATTTCTTTTTATATAGGTCTTGCTTTGTCTTGGTCTTAACCATCCAGCAGAAAAGTACAAAAATGAGGTATAAAAAGTAAAGGTGTGTTAATATGCTGAGCTGTAAAAGGCTCAAGTCAACAACTTCTGACATTGCCAGTCATGCAGATAGCTCACTACTACTATAGATTACTGGACTATATTGGGTTATTTTGCTGAATTCATGCACCTACAATATTTGAATGGCAATGGAACACTCATTTCTAGCAAAACTAAAACAAAAGAGGGAAATAAATGAAGGTCCATTTTGTAGTGAAAAAATAAACATATATCTATATATACAAAATAGTTCACATGGATAAACTACTTTCTCTTAGTTCAATGAGAAGAAAGACTTATACAAATAGTATTAAACAAGATATCATGTCTGCATCCTGTACTCTGAATAATTACTACAAAGATAACAATATGCAATGTATCAATTATTGTAACTGTCATCCTAACGTGTTTTTTAACACTGTCTCATTGCTATTTCTTTCTCAATAAAATTAATAAAAAATACAGATTGAATGATTATACTTATTTGAGGCAATGAGAGTAGTCCAATTCATATAACTAGAAATTAGAATAACAGGTGGTGGGGGAGAAGGCAGTGGAAATAATTGTTTAATGGGCACAGAACTTCAGGTTTGGAGGATGGAAAGAGTTGTGGAGATGCGTGGCAGTGATGGTTGTGCAAGAGAGTGAGTGTTCTTAATTCCAGTGACTTGTACACTTAAAATGTTTTAAAATATAAGTTTCATGCATATCTTCCTAATTTTTAAAGCAAATGTCAGTGCAAGTAGAATGTTTCTTAAAGTATTTAAAAGAGAAAGTTTAAGTTGTTAGAGGCTGTGTTAATATTCATAACGAACTACAAAACAATCTGAAAATGTTTTCTAAGATATTTCCTAAAGATTAATGTATACATTAACACATAATATAGAGTTATATATACTGTATTATGATAGCATGTGCTTAATTGAATGTGATGCAAAAATATAAAACCTGCAGATCATGAAAAATCTGTAGGACATCGTAGAACAGCATACAGCCAACTCAGTCCGCGTGTGTTTTGTTTTCCGTTGCAGATCTGTGGCCACGTGCTAACGGGGTTTCAAGGCGCCATGAAGCACGGTGGCTCTTGGAAATCTTGGCCTTGGGTGGCACTGCTCCTGCTTCCTGCTTCCATTTCTGTGACCGTCAGGGACAAGCCAGGTATCTAAGCTACCCCTTGGTCCAATTGCCGAATGTTATTTATAGTCGTTGAATTATTTAAAGCAATCATTAAAATAAATTGTGCTAAGCAAGAGGCTATGGGTTGGAGCCACTGTTATAGAAGAAATATGAATTCATTCTTTTGTGCTAATGACCTTCACATAATTCTCATTGAAAACTTCCAAAAGTGATCTCATTTGTTATATGTGTTTTATATGTCTAACTAAATTTTCCTTTCTTTCATTTTTACAAATATAAATATATGTGTGCATGTCTGTCCTTGCACATCTGTGATGTTGTCTTTTTCACTTTTAATAATTACTTGCTCAGATTGCTAAATACAGAAGCTCATCACTAATTAGTACTAAAGGGGGTACCTGTAATCTTAATCAGGGGAAGAAAACAGAATAGGAAGTGTAAAAAAAGGAGTTTAGGGGCCAGGATATGGCTCAGTGGAATAAGCGCTTTCCTGGCAAGCACAAAAGCCTGAGTTCAGTTCAGTTCCCAGTTCTGCCAAAAAAAAAAAAAAAAAAAAAAAAAAAAAAAAAAAAAAAAAAAAAAAAAAAAAAAAGAAAGAAAAAAATAAAAGAGCTTAATTGTTTGTCAGTTCTGTAGTATCATACAAGGCAAAAATGTCACATACAATGTATTCCAGTAGTGATCACCTATGATAAGGTACTCTGAGCTTGAGTTTTACTGTATTTACCTTTTTGAATATTTTTAGGAACTGTAACATATAGACACTTTGCTAAACACGAAGTGTGTTTATGTTAAGGACACATAAAATAAAAATAGTCACCTATAAAGGTATAACAAAGAGGTGGGGAGATAGTTCAGCAGTCTAAGTGCCTGTCTGGCAAGCGCAAGGACCCAGATTCAAACCCTAGTACTTTGCTTTGCCCATCCTGGAAACCTGGGCACATTGTGTGAGTCACAGAAACTGGATGTGGTGGTACACACCTGCAATCCTAGGGGTGTGCTGGGGAGGCTGAGACAGGAGGCTCACTACAAGTCTGAGCTTCACAGCAAGACCCTGAACCAAATAAGTAAGATTTTTTTTAAAGTTTAAAACAATAAATAAAATTATAATGAATCTTAGTCTTTCAGAGTTTCATATCTTTAAAATTTTGCACCAATAATACAGGAGATTCACTTCTTAAAATAATCCACATGAAAGTTTAAATATTCCATTACTGTACAAGTGATATTTATGGATGTCATAAGTCCTGGGGAAAAGACTCTATTTATTCAGAAATAAATCAGCAGGAACTGTAACAACTACAGCTATAGCTAAAAACACACACGGGGCTGGAAGTTTATTCTGATAATGTCGCTGCTCTTCTAAATTTATTTCTTTTTATGAACAGTAAGTAACATGCTTTGCAATTCGAGTAGGGCAGGGAGTGTCTGGATGAGTGGGAGACAGGTTTTTGGCACGTGCTAATGTGAATCAATTTTCTGGCTGATCCCAGTGATTTGAAGGCTTCTCCAATTTTAGTGTGTGCAGGAATCCTCTGAGATATTGATTCCCGAGCGCCGCTCTCAGAGTCCCATTATGTGGGTCAAGCCAGTTGCAATTTAGTCACATCTTTAACAAGCTCCCCAGTGGGATTTAAGGCCAAGAGTCTGGTGAAAGCTCTTGGGGAAACCCTCCCCTCTGGGGTACTTGGCTGATAGGTCAGTTGTCTCTCTTGCGGTTAGTGCCTTTAGGTTCCTTTTATTTTATCTTTTATTATTTTATTTTACCTTTTGCCTTCAGTAATTTTGTTTCAAATTGGGAAGAACACTTAACACAGTGTCTGTGTTAAGATACACATTTTTGTGTACAGGTAGAGCACTACTGACCACAAGCACGAAGACTTCAGTGCCTCTCTAAGACCTAATCCTGTCTCGCAGCTGAACGTCCCCACGTTGGTGTCCCCCTAAATGTTTTGCCCTGCTGCTTTAGTTTCTTCCACCTTCCTTCCTTAATCAGGTTTATTGTATAAGGGAACATCAAAATGCGTATTTTCTGGTCTTGTTTGCTTTATGGAATTAATCCCTTTGAGAGATTTACTGATGAACAAGTGCTTAAAATTAATCTGAATTCTAATAGGATTCACACGACAAGTAGGGCTTACAGGAAATGACTGGAAAATGCTCCTTGCGCTGCATGTTACCATGCCACTTGGTAGAAGGTGCTCATGAAGCAATACATATTGCTGTGGAAATTGCTCCAGTTCAGGGATCGCTGGCATTCATTGAGAATGTCAGCACAATATTGTCAAAGGGATTATTGGTGCATTTGACCTGCTGGGCACAGCCTGGTGGGGGCTCTTCTTGTGTCTCCGGTCTTGTGTGTCTGATTCACAGTGCAAGTTTCCCTTTTTAGTTTCCTCTGTGCGGACCTGTGTGTGGTCACTAACCATTTTCCGGAGGGAGGTGATTACATCTAAAAATAAAATATAACAAATCTGAGGGAGAGGCTAGGATTTCAGTTTTAGAGCCTGTGAAGTTGTCAACAGTTTACTGTTAAATCTAAATATATGGAGGAGAAGTTGAGTCTTTTAATTGCTTTACTTTATGGTGTGTTTAACGATTACCTGGAATAGCATCCCACATGGGACAGAATTCAAGAATAAAATGGAAAGATTCAACAACAACTTGAATTTTCAAGCCTTGGCGGTAGAAATAATTCAGTCATCTCATATTCTTTTATTAACTTTGCTATGCTATGGACATTATGGAATAAGGCACATTTGTATATTTTCATATTGCTAATGAACTTGAGTGTCATAGTTTCATTTCAATTACTTGTCAAGGAAATTGGGAACTGGAATTGTATTAAAATATATACACGGCTAGGTGTTACTAAAACTTGCTATAATCAGTTGTTTAAAACTGTTTCCTCTGTGATAGGCACCTGTGTATCAAGTAGTTTCTTCCATTTTTTTCTTAATGTGTTTGAAGACATAAGTATTAAATTATCCTAAGAAAGAAATAACCCCAAACCAGAAGTTAAAGAAAGCAGGCTATCCAAAGATGGATGAATGCCATTTAAATAATAACATTTTTAGCTCATGGCTTATATTTCCTGTAAAGTGTCTAGATGGAACCAATTATAAACATAGACAGAAAGCTATACACAGAAACTCTTCTAAAATAGTTTTCTGCTAATTTCCACAGAAAGCTAGTTTTCTGAAATATGGCTTTTGCTAGTTGGTGGACCCTTTCTCTTGAAATCAGAGCAAGAGAGTACTGCCACATAGAGAATTTTCTTTTGCAATTTTAAGGAACCCTAGTGCTCAACACACACAGTACCATGTAAAAATTATGAGCACTGACAGCCATGCTTCATAACTCCTAAGTTTGGAAAGTGAATGAAAGAATCACAAGGATTAGATAAAGAGTGTGACTCCTTATGTCACACTTAGCCAGGCATTCTCTTTTCAAGGAATAGTTTTGGATCAAACATAAAGTGAAGGTGGTTTTGTGACCCTTTGTGACTTTTCTTAAAATAGCCATTCCCATTTTATCTTGCTCGGTCGCTTTTTTGTGTTGCTTTTGTTATATTCCAGTCCAGTGTACTTTGCCTATTTTTGTAAATCATTGTTTCACTCTCAACCTAGGTTACTAGATACTCCTTTGCGAGATGTATTGGGAAGTCTGAAACACACAGGGATTCTCAAGTGAGAAATGAAATACAGAGACCCAATTTCTCTTCCATCCAATGAGAAGTCAATTTTAGTCTTTAAAAAATGCAAAATACCTCAGGTTATTGTTTATCTATTCACAAAGGGCAAACGAAGTTGTTCTCTATCTGTGGTAGACTGTTGCTGTTCACCTGCTCCACCTGTGGTCCAGACTATTGTCAGCATAGGCTTGGTCATGATAGGTGGGGTGTGAATTCAGTCATGATAGAAAAGGAAACACTTTCTCCTCTAAACAGGTGGGATAAAATTGATAGAACATCTATCAAACTACGTAGATTTTAATTGTGACTTTATAGGTAATAACTGCATAGATGTTCTGCAATTCTGCAGCTATGAAAAAAACAGAAAAGTAATATTTAAAAAAAAGAAACAGAGGGTCAGCCAAATAGCTCTGTGGATTAAAGCATCTGCAACAGGCGCAGGGGCTGGAGGTTCAATCCCTGAGCCTGCTGTGCGGGCCCCGCCTTGGGGGTGCACTGAGATGGCAATTGAGCCTGGGCATGGTGGCATGCGCCTGCAATCCCAGCACTTGGGAGGCTGTAAACAAGAGAATCACTGAGTCTGATCTAGTAGTGAGACACTGAACACCCTGTAGACCCTTCCCTAAAATACAGGAAACCGGAAAAAAAAAAAAAAAAGGAAAGAGAAATGTTTCAGTTGCTATACCCAAGGGATACTCTTTGCTTTCTTCTCTTCTTGCTACAGTCCCTGCAAAATCTCATTTATCCTCCTGGTTTTAAATATGATTTTTTTATGTCAGTCCTTCTCAAGTTTGCTTCTCAGTCTTGACCTCTGTTTTGAGACCCATATTCTTATATATCTATTTAGTATTTGGTACAGGATCTCACTACACAGCCTGGACTCAAAGCAATCTGCCTGTCTCAGCCTCCCCAGGGCTGGGATTACGGGTGTGTACCACACCACACCCAGTCTCAGTGGCTGGCTCAGTACACCTGGGGGTGGGCCTGGCTCAGCCTATGGTGCCAGTGATCAAACACAGGTCTCTGAGCTTGCCTAAGCAGGTGCTTAGTCCACTAAGCTATCTCCGTGGCCCTATACTAATTTGTTTGATAAAGAATTTTTAATTAAGGTGGGCACAGTGGTGTATGACTGCAGTCACAGCACTAGGGAGGCTGAGGCAGGAGGATCACTGCAAGTTTGAGGCTGGCCTGGGCTACAAAGAGAGCTCAAGAACAGCCTGAGCTTCATAGTGAGACCCTGTCTCAAAAAGACAAAAAACCCAACAAATATATTTTATAAAAGTATTAATATATATTATAATATTAATATGTTACATATTAATAATATAAAACATTTGTTCATATTTGTGGAGTGCAATTCACTATAGACTGATATATACTGTCCATTGTGCAGCAAGCCACTTAGAGTAATTAGAATTTTCTTCTCCTTCAATATTTCTTATTTCTCTGTGCTGGAAACCTATAAACCCCTACTTTCTAGTTCTTTATAAAATTTAGAATAAACTGTTGTGAAATATTGACGCACTAGTTATGCTGCAGAACAATAACATTTGCTTCTCCTGGGCGAAGGGCATGTGTAACTCAGTGGTACAATATTTACTTAGCATGTGTCAGGCCCTGGGCTTGATCCTCAGCACCTCAAAAACCAGAACAAAAGAACCTGTTCTCCCTTTGTAATAATATTTTGATAACCATTATCCAAACTCCCTCTAGCCTCCTTCTGCTTTACTTTTCCTAACATCTGCTCACCATTATTCTACTCTTTACTTTAATGAAGTATTTTTCTTTTTCTTTTTCTTTTTTTTTTTTTGTAGAGGCGTGAGCTCAGGACCTTGCATTTGCCAGGCAGGCACTTATACTGCTGAGTTATCTCCCTGGCCTCAAACCAACTTAAAAAAAAAACAAAAACAAAAATCCTAAACAAACAAAACACTTTACATGTGAGCAAGAAAATGGAATATTTATCTGTGTTCGGCTCGGTTTCCTCCACACGGTGTCCTTCGGTTTCACCCGCATTGCCACCGACAGCAGCGTTCCACTTTTCTTTATGTCTGACTAGCCTTTAGACCCCACCTTCTCTTTTTCTGCTTGTCCACTGCTGGAAGTCTTGGTTGATGCTACGTTCGGGTCGTTGGAATGAGCCACAACGCGCACGAATATGTAGCGGCCTCTTGTGTGCTGGTCTTGTCTCCTCTGCGCGTGCTCAGGGGTGGCATGTTTAGGTCCCACGTGTGCAATGTTTGTGTTTCTGACTTTTTGATGATAGCTATTCTTAACTGAAGTGAGATGATAGTTCCTGGTGGTTTGGTTTGCATTTCCCTAATTACTAGCGGTAATGAGCATTTTAAACTACATTGTTTTGCATTTACACAGCTTCTTTTGAAAAATTTAGATCACTTGACTACTTACTTTAAAAAATCAGGTGATTTGAGACCTTTTCTGCTGTTGAGATTTCTGAGTTCTTTGTATATTGGAGGTATGAATCTCTTGCTTGTTCAATTGCTCGCAAATATCTTTTCTATTCTGTAGGTCATCTTCCAGTCCGTTATGTATTTTGTTGTATTCTTACTTTTAAATGTCCATTCAATTACTTTGCTATTTGAAATGGCACTTCATAAACATTTCTAATGCCGTGTCTACTGATTAATTTTCTTTGTGTCATCAGTTCTTACTTACCTGGTAAGATTCATTTTAGTAAACTAAAGCATATCCCTCAAAGCATGCCAAGATCCCTTCCTACATCCAACCTATTCTCATTACTTATTTTTTCTTGTATCTCAATTCCTTCCCTCTTCCTTTCATTTTCACTGTCATCTTCTTATGCCAAGCTGAAGTCATATCTGGCCTCACCAAGTGTGAGTAACAAGGTGCAGTGGCTAGCTAGACCCAGGATACCATGTTGGATCTGAATTTAGGTGGACACTTTTTAAAAGGATAAACATGGAGACCAGGGAGATGGCTCAGAGGAATAAGCACTTCCCTGCCAAGTGTAAGGGCCTGAGTTCAATCCACAGTTCCACAAAAATAAATAAATAAACAAATAAAATAAAAGAAGGATAAACACATTCCAAATATTTCCCAAGGAAAAATTACATTAAAAATACTTCAATTATATAGCTGACATTCAAATCTGATGAGTTTTTATTTTGTTTGCTGTAGTTGGCAATCCAACGGGACAGAAGAGGAGGAGAGGTTGCTTTCTTCATAGTGGGTCAAGGAAGGCTGCCTCATGTATGGACATTTAAGCAGAGGCTGAAGGCAGTGAGAAAGGAAGGAAAGAAACAGCACTCAGCACCATGGCCTGGGGCAGAGCCCTGCTCAGTAGATGCGAAACGTGATGAACAGCAAAGACCCGGAGATGAGTCCAGAGATGACGGATGTCTTGGGCATGTGACACAGGGAGATAGGCTTGTGCTTTGTGTGTTATCAAAAACCTGATTTTTATAATGTTATACTTGTTTATTTTTGGTGAGGGACTGGGGACTGAAAACTTCACTACAGAGGAGAAAAGTTGGCTTGTAGGAAACGTGTTTTATTTCAACTCTGCCATTGTGTGGCTCTGTGATCTATGTCCCTTGAATGACTTATACCCAGGACATGAAAAGAAGGCAGAGTTAAAACTAAAAGTGTGTATTTGTTTGTAAGTAGGTCAAACAAAATCATGACATGTTTGAATCTGACCAGGGTGCCTCCCTTTCTGTTTCCTGTGGGCCTTTCTCATACTTCTGCATATCCCCAAAATTGCTCAAGTTCTTTAAGGCAAGTAAGAAGAGAAATGGATCTCATAGGCATTAACATCTTAGTATGATTTTGTTAAAGACACTCTTACTCACGTTTGAAAAGACAGATGCTTAGAGAAGTTGATTCTCTGATCAGTGTATCTTCTGTGATGAGATTTAAGTCGATGCTTTGGAAATACATCAGAACCTTTGAGGTGACAGCATTGTAGCACCTGGGCTCTGCCTACTTGATGCCGTATTTCCATAGCTAACTCCTATCTGTAAATCTTGAAGGCACAGACACCTCATCAATATTTAAATAAATTACCATACCCAACTTCTTACATTTTTTCACTGCTTTGTCATTTGTTTAATCAATAATTCGTAAGACTTTTTGCATTCAGATTATTGTGCTTTCTGTCTGATCCCAAAATAATTTTTTAAATAATTTTATTGAGAAACAAACAGCAATGAGATAGTTTCAAAGCCAATTAATAAGACAGTTTCAATAGTTAATACATTGCATATTGTCGTCTTTGTAGTGGTTATAGTATAAGATGCAGACACAATATCCTGTCCACAAACACTATTAGTACAAATCTTCTCATTGAATAACAAGAAAGTAGCTGGATATCTATCCTAACTATTTTGAATATACAGATACCACATTTGTATCCCCTTTTCTTGTTTAGTTTTGCCAGAGATGGGTATTCCATTGTCATTCTAAGTGCATGAATTCAGCAAAATATTCCAATCTAGTCCAGTAGTCTGTAGTAGTAGTGGGTTATCCGTAGGACTGGCAGTATCAGAAGCTGTTGACTTGAGCCTTTTGCAACTCTGATCCCCAAATAATTAACATTTAGTTTTAATTTGTTTTGTTCAGATTGTTTACAGCAAACTCAGGGTCTTGCTGATATGAAATGGCATTTCATAAACCAGAGATTTTTAATGGAAAAATACTTAGGTAAATATTTCTGCAAATGTTGAACTCCATTCATTTCAGAGTGACAGGTTTATTACTTCGTAATCATCAAAAGTTCACCAAGTCCTTGGAAGAATTTAAATAAGGTATATACTGTTTCCAACTTGGAAATAGGCCAGCATACCTTCCTCTCACTACAGTGTCGTAGTGGAAAGTATCTTTTCACTGTCTTGAGATTTGTTTTGCCAGAGTGCTAGAATAATGAACAATATATATATAATTTTATTAATTATGACCATATAGTCATTCATAGTTATGATGAAAATTTGAGCCAAAATTAGGTCTTAATATTTTTAGAACAATCATTAGCATAACATGTTTTCTTCCAGAAATGCTGTTGTTTTCCCTTTCATTGAGATATTGCACAAACCAAAGTCAGTTTGATGAAGCTTAATGTATGTATTTATATACATCCATGTAACAGTCACTCTGATGAAAATACACATTTCTAGAACCTTAGAGGATTTCTCTGCATCTGCTGGAGGTGTCACTCCATCAGCCAATGCAGCCACTATTCTGACACAGTTTATCTGTGAGCTGTTTGGAACCTCATACAAATGATAGTGTGAAGAATGTATTTTTAGGGAGGAATGATATTTTTTTCACTTAATGTTATGTATGTGAACTTCTGGCAGTTGTTAAATGTATGATTAGGTCATTCTGTTTTATTGCTGTACAGTATTTCATTGTACATACCACAGCTTATCCTCTTGAACTAATTTTTGGTTTTTTTGGATTTAGACCATCATAAGTAATTCAGTCGTGCATATTTTCACCTAAAGAGATTATTTACACTCATTGTTCTGCTACCATTTCTCTCTCTCTCTCTCTCTCTCTCTCTCTCTCTCTCTCTCTCTCTCTCTCTGTATTTTGCACAGGGTCTACAGGGTTTCACTACATAGATCAGATTCCTAGTGACCCTCCAGTTTTCAGCCTCCCAAGTGCTGGAATTATAGGCATGTGCCACCACACCCAGTCTCAATTGACATCTCAGTGCACCCTGGAGTCGGGGCTGGCACGACTTGCTGGGGATCGAACCCTGGCCCCTGTGTCTGCCTAAGCAGGTGCTTTAATCTGTTGAGCTATCTGACTGGCCCTGCTACCATTTCTCTGGAGTCATTAACTTTTCAAGTTGTGAGGTTCATGTATATTTAACTTTAATAAACACTATCAACTCATTTTCTGAAAGGTTGTACTAATTTCTCATCTATAAGAAATGTAGGTCTTGGTAGATAAATACTTGTATAGATACTGTTGGAAATTTCCAGTCTTGTTTATTTGGTGTCACATCCTCATAGATACTTGGTGACCTTAGTTCTTTAATTTTAAGCATATACCAGTAGCTATTTGTGTTTAATTCTGCATTTCCTTGATCACTAATGATTTTGAATAGTTTTTAATGTATTGGTTGGAAAATAGAATATTTTGTTTTATAAAGCATTTTAAGATTTTTGGTACATACTTAAAAATGAGGTGTTTTTTTTTTAACATTTTGGGTATTGATTTGTAGGTGCTCATTGTATATTCTGAATGTAACATTTACTAGATATACATTTTGAAAATACCTTCTGGTTTATTGATTGCATTTTCCACTCTTCTAAGATTGTCTTTTATTTAAAAAAACATTTTAGCAAAGTTCCATTTATTAACCTTTTCCTTTGTGTGCCACACTTTCTATGTCCCTTTCAAATAATCTTTGCTGTAACAACATCCACACACATTTAACTTCTTTCCTACATCTGTGTTGTTGTCTTTCCTGTACACATTTATGGTTATCTCTGGTTAATTTCTGTGCATGGTGTGAAGTAAGATGTGAGGCCCGGTGTTTTCTATTTGGAGATCCAGTTGGCCCAGCACCACGTATAGAACTGATCACCGTTCTTTGTCCATTCAATTACAGCATCTTTCATAGAACTAAGAAATAGCAACTCAGTTTTGAGGACTTTCAGTCTGCTGCATGAGTCTGTTTTTCTTTCTGTAGCTCATCCCACATTATAAAATTTCCTGATCTACAATAGTTTAAGGTCTCCAGGTTGTTCTTCAATTTTTCTCTTTAGATATTTGAGCGAGTCTTCCATAGTTCCATCTGTATTTGAGAATCATCTTATTATTTTTATCATCTATGCATATCAATCTGTCCCAAGCTTAAGCATCATTCAACTAAATCTAGGGATAGAACTAAGAATTGGCATTGTAAGAATGTTGAATACTTGGTTCATTCCATCAATACTTATGTCTTTAGTTTCTACAATGACATCTTACAGTTTTTAGTATGGTCTTCTTAGGTAAGGTACTAGTTTTTTTTTTTTTTTTAAGCTATGAGGGCAGTTAACAAGTTGGTCTTCCTTCTGGTTAAATATTTTAAGATGAAGCCTTGTTCTATCCTGAGGTCTGTGGTGCATTGTTCCAGTGTAGACCAAGGAACTGGAAACTTGAATTGTTGGAGAATCGGCACCTTCCCCTTCTCACAGAGTAGATGGACGGGGCTTTAAGGAGGTCATCTCCTGCCCTTATTTAAAGCTTTTAAGTCATAAAACTCAAACATAAATTTTAGACACGTAGAATTAAATTCATGATTGCATGATTCAAAAATATTTAATCAACTTAGTTGAAGCTTTCAGTTGTCTAGTTTAGTTATGTTGGCATAATCAGAAAGTTGGTGACAACTTTCTATGAGTGATTTATTACATTTACAGAAACCAGCCTAAAAGGAGATTTAAAAATACCCTTAAATGTTTGAAAAGTAGCATTTGCGCATCCATCACTGTACTACTGCAGTGCGGTGCTTCTGGACACATGAATTCACTGTCAGTGGAATTTATTTTTATTCCTCTAGGTATCACTAAGATATTGGGATGTTTTAATACTTTATCAAACTTTTCCTCCATTTTTTTTTCATCATAGGATGCTTCTATATGGAAGAGATTGTTTCTTGGCTTCAAATTTTATTTCAGTTATTATAATTCATGCCTTCCTTTATTTATTTTTTTGTTCCCAGGGATAGAGCTCAGGACCTTGTGCTTGCCAGGCAGGCAGTTATGCCACTGAGCCATCAAATTTAATATTACCTGATACCAAAACATGAGCCCAATGATGGTAAAAGATGGTATTTTAGTAATTTAGCTAGTATATTTTGAATAGGAAAATTTAATGGTGGAGTTAAAGTTAACTCATATTTTAAAGGTGTTAATAATGCTAATAATAATACAAGCTAATACTAACAAGCTCTCACTGCATACCAGTCTTATAAATAATTGAAAGAAATCCTGACAAGCACACTTAGAAGAGCATTATATACCAATCTTCATGTTACAGAAATTCAATAAAATGGTTTGATATATTTGTATTTTTATCTTGTTTCTAATTCCATTACAGGATTGATATCTAAAATTTAATGGAATCTTGGTGTGATAATTCGGGCCCCAAACTTTAATACTTTGGGAGGCAGAGGGAGGAGGACCACAGGTTCAAGCCCAAAATAGGCCATTTAGTGAGGCTTTGTCTCCAAATGGAAATTATAAAGAGCTGTTGCTGTGATTCAGTGTGAATGTCATCAGTTCAAACCCCAATAACAAAGTGAAAGTGAAATGGAAAACATAATGCAAATGACTTGTGTTTTTTTTGTAGAAAAATCATGTCCCATGCTGAGAACAGAGGGAAGTCACTTTACGCAAGACAACAGAAATAAACTTGAAGTTTCAGGTAGGCATTACAATCTTTTGTAAAGGAGCACTGGGGGAAAAATTTCACCAGATATGTAATATATTGGGGTGATTCTTTGGCATTGCAATTTAAGATGACATTGACATAAAAAATTGAACAGTACATACTATAAAATGGCTGAAGGCAGAGCTCTGTGTAGCTTAATCTAAGATCAGCACTACCTAAATCTGTTGGAGGAAGAGAGTTACTTAAATTATAGATGCTTCTTGTACAGTAGAAATTTGCAAAACACGAAAGTCTGTGATGGAGAAGACCCTTCCTACCCATGTATTGTCACAAATATAAACACATCCCTAGTTTTCGCCATTTTTCTGCTCTCTGCTTCTCCCCTTCCCTCGCCTCTTCTCTCCCACTCTCCAACCCCTTCTCTCTTACACACACACACACACACACACACACACACACACACAACCCCCCTGCAGTATATTGCATCTAACTTCCAAGCTTTTCTCATCAATATACATCCATTCTCTGAAAGTATAATTTCCCAGTTTTAAATTTCAAAATTAGAATATCTCTTGTAGGATGTCTTTCCTATTTTTGTCTAGATTCACTCTTCAGAGATCCTGCAAGCTGCTGTGATTATGCACTAGGGATACCCATAGGGCAGCGCTGGTGAACCTTTTAGAGATGCTGCCCACTGCACCACCAAACACATTTGTTTATCTCAGAGGGCAACCCTGCAATTACACTCATATGCTGAGGTTTTATTTAGGAAAAGACAGCTCCTACAACTCACTGTCACTGCAGTGTGGGCTCCGCGTCCGCTGCAGGTGCTTTCGCCACTACTGGCCTGGGTCAAAAGAAGTTAGCGTCTGACAGGCAGGGATACTCACCACTGTACTATCAAGGACAATGCTAGAAATTAGCATTTGAGTCAATCAAAACATATTTGTGAATTTTCCTTTACAAATCGACTGCTTTTGTTGTTTCGTTTGTTTGAACCAGAGAGCAAAGTAAGGACTTTGCACTTGTCAGGCAGGTGCTTAAGCCATTGAGCTATCTCTGTGGCCCTGGCTATGCATTTTATATGTAAAGTGAATTTCCTCTTCCTCTATTCTAAAAGGAAAAATAAAGTCAAGAAATTTTGCCCAAACTGCAGGATTTTATTTGAAGTATTCCTCTGTGAATATAAACAACAACAAAAAAATCTAGTTAAAAAGATCATTTCTAAAAGTTTATTAGGGCCGGCAAGAGAGCTCAGTTGACTAAGAGCTTGCTTAAGGCAAGCTCAGGGACTGGGCCAGTACTTCAAGCATACGGGCCATACCCCTGGGTGCACTGAGCCAGGAATGAGTCCGAGCGTGGTATCCTGGGTCTGCAATCCCAGTGCTGGGGAGGCTGAAAACAGAGGATCACTCACTACAAGCCCAAGCTGCATAGTGAGACCCTGTGCCAAATACATAAAAAAGTAAATATAAAATAAAGTTTATTAAATTTAATTAAACTACTGCATTAAATAATGTCACATTTTACAGGTTTTGATTTAGGAGCGAGCTTTTCTCTGAGACATGCATTTTGTGAAGGTGATAAAACATGCTTCAAATTGGGAAACACACTTCTTATTAGAGATACTACGTAAGTAAAATGACAATTTTCTTTGTGTGTTAATAATTCCACAAAAGCTGTTTTGTAGGGAGATTGCAAGTCATTCTTTTAAAAAATGCAGAAGATTCTTAATAATGTCATTGTCACGCGAATGCTGAAGGACATGGGCCATTTATGTATTTGTTTATAAAATTTTTATAATCTGGTCTTTGATAGTATAAATGCAAATAATGCCTCTAGAGGAATGATCTTTAGAGAATGGTAATTAAATACCTATAGACATAATCAATATTAGATTTTAAAATACAAACTGTAAAGCAGAAGAGACAATATATGTTTAGAGACAAAAGACTGAAGTTCATTTTATCTATGTCTATGTTTACTATGCTTCATGATAGTTTAAAATAATTTAGCCATTAAGCATTTATTTTATATATTCCAAAGAGTAAAAATGAAAAAAAAGGGCTTTAGAATTATATTTTTATCTTTTTTTTCAAGAGTGACCTCTACTTTTTGTTTTTATTTTTTATTTTTTGTATTTAGTATAGGGTCAACAGGGTCTCACTACACAGATCAGACTCATACTGATCTGCTTTTGTTCAGTGTCCCAAAAGCTGGGATTACAGGCGTGTGCCACCGCACCCAGTTTCAATTGCTGTCTAAATGTGTGTGAGTGGGGGGGAGGCAGCACGGCATACTAGAGACTTGAACCTGGCTGCTGTGTCTGCCTAAGCAGGTGCTTTAATCTGCTGAGCTATTTGGCTGGCCCTTTTTATCTTGATACTCATTTTTGCTTTAAGGTAAACGTACTGAAGAGTTCTATTTGCTATTTTACCTTTTTTTTTCTATGAAGATATCTAGAATTAAAATAAAAATTAAAAGTCACCCATGAACAGAGGGATGGATGGAATAGCTCTCCATCAGAAAACCACGTGTAAGTCAGAGGATGCACCTGAGACCACAAGGAGAAGTGGAGCAAATCAGACACAGAGGGTTAAATGTTGGGTTGGATTTTTTAAATGTGAGAATCCTAGAGCTAAAAAACAGGTGATCTGAAACAGAGAGGTAAACATCTTGGAGATGACAAGAGGACCTGGGGAAGAGGCAAGGAAAGGGAAGGGGAGGGGGGAGTAAAAAGGTATAAAATGCAGTGTGTGCGTGTGCCCGTCCCCCACAAGGAAGGCGTTCATCAGATATTCCAAACATATACTGAAAGGAAGAATCCCTTGCCACTGAAATAGTGACAGTTGGTCAATAACTATACTGGACAGTCATTCTCTGTGTGGCGGCAATAATTTGACGCTCAGTTGACTGCAGTTAGAAAGCTGGAAGGCAGGCAGGCAGGCAGCATGGATGTACATGATACATTTTTCTTCAATCAAATATGACCTTGCCATATGTGACACACTGCAATGATCTTAAAAAGCATCACAAGGGCAGGCCAAATAGCTCAGTGGATTAAAGACCCTGAGAGCTTGGTTTGATCCCCAGGCCTGCCATGCTGGCCCCACCCCAGGGGGTGCAGAGATGGCAATTGAGACTGGGCATGGCACTGCACACCTGTAATCCCAGCTTTTGGGGGGCTGTAAGCAAGAGAATTACTGTGAGTCCGATCTAGTAGTGAGACCCTGAACACCCTCTAGACTCTCCCCTGAAATACAGAAAAAAATAAATAAAATAAAAAAGTCACCATTCCATTTGGTTTAATATGCAATGTAGATGTTTCTTTCATATATGTGAAAGCCATATATGAATTTTTTTCTCTCTGTAACGGGTAGCCTGATATTGAAGTTACTGAAAAGATTGCTTCCACATTTGAATTCTCAAAGGAAATAAGTAGCTTCTCTTCAGCTGCTGTGTATAAACTACTGCAGATTCATAACTCACTCTTTGAGCAAAGGGTTTTCAAAATTTCCTAGTTTGGGATACTTTAGTCAATTGTAGTTTAATGACATGATTTCTTAAAAATAAACTGATCATTCATTGACAAGAAACAAGTGCTAGTGAAGAGGTAATTTGCAGTGGGATGAGGGCTATCACACAGGCACATCAGCAGATCTGGCTGCATAGACGTGGTATATGTGTGACCTGTTAAATAGGTGACTTCAAAAGTACAGACTTGTGCTATACAGGGGCCTTATGTATGCAGGCCTCTCCATGTTTGGACATATATATATATATATATATATATATATATATATATATATATATATATATATATATGGTATAAAGAAAAACCAAGATGTATAACATTTTATATATGTATGCACATACATACACATCTTTGTTAGTAGTGGATAACTTGAATTAATGATTAGAAAAGGAAATGTATTCTGTTCCAAAAGTTAAGGTACATTTTTTTCCTTCCTGCTTTCTTCCTGAGATTTCAATCACTATAATTCTGGCTGCTTGGCAAAATCATTAGAGAAAAAACATTTTAAAATTCACTGCACTTGTACGAAAGAAGACTTCGCTGACTTGAAGTGGCTGACGTAGAGAACTTGCTACCACTTTTAAGCACCACAATTTCCCGTAGAACCCATGAGATTAGAAATCTTCAACTTGACTTGAAATTGATTTTCTCAACTTTTGAGCCACTACCTGGTCCCTGGACGTCCCTGTAAGCGAATCCCCTGGCTCTGAGGAGCAGGAGCTGGTTCCCTGCACTACAGGAAATGGGAGGGATCTGGGTAAGCTGACCAGAGAGTGTCAGGTAGTGTGGCTCAGACACTTACACTTGCCTCACTGAGCCAAGTATGCCACGATGCTTCTCTCCCATGATGCCATTTTGGGTTTCCATTGAGCTGGGAGTGTGGTTGTAGCTATTTATACAGATTTGGAACTAAGCTGCCCTGCAGAATCAGCATGGGAGAAGGCAGAGCCATTTTATATGGAAAAAGGGGGAAGCTTTCTGGGCATGAGCTTGCTTTTAGAGGGGCAGCATATCCTGGGCAGACTGGAGAGGGAGGAGACCCACTGGCACATTTAAAGCCTTGCCTATGGCTTGCAGTAGCTTCCTAAGGATGCTGTGGTGGGGCCCCTGGAGAAGCATGGTGTACACTTTAAGGGGGCAGAGGCTCAGGGGGTGGCCCTGGGCCTTTGTGTGTTTTGAATTCATGTATGTCAATTCTGCAGTTACAGTTAGGAGCAAGAAGCTCTGGGATGCTATTATTCATCGACTCTGGGATTGATGACAGCAATACATTTCAGAAACCTAGAGGAAATGATTTTGAAAGTTTTCAGCATAAAGAAGTGATAGGGCCAACCAAATAGCTCAGCAAATTAAAATGCCTGCAAGCAGGCACAGAAGCAGGGGGGTTTGAACCCCAGGCCTGCTATGCTGGCTGAGGCAGGCTGAGACAGCAATTGAGACTGGGTGTGGCAGTGCCTGTAATCCTAGCTCTTGGGAGGCTGTAAATAGGAGAATCACTGTGAGTCTGGTGCAGTAGTGAGACCCCGAACACCCTGTAGACCCTTCCCTAAAAAAAAGAAGCAAGAAATGGTAAATGTTCAAAGAGGGAGATACATTTACCCTGATTTAAACTACACTATGTATATGTGATCCGCACACTACAGGGTGTTCCGTCAATATGCACAGCTTTTATGTCTCTATGGATTTTAAAAAATAAGAAAAAGAACTACAAAATTAGAAAAAAAAATTCCACTCGTTTGCCAGGAAAGAAATGTCAGTGTATACTTCGAAACATTAGGAAAAGTACTTGCATACAAACACAAATGAGCATGTCTTAAAGAAAACAAAAATAGTTGGAAGGAATTATCCTCATTTGCATTTGGTGTTGGTATGAACAACAATCCTCAGTAAGTGGGAAATTCCAATTCATAAAAATACTTGGGACATGCATAAAAGATTTTTGGTAGTCTTCCAAGTTCTCTGGACCTTAGCAATTCTCTTGGAAATAACTCTAAATATTAGTAAACTTGTTAATATATATTTATTAATGTATATTAATGCATGATTTTCACCTTGCATTTGCTGTTGTGGAATGGTTTATCCCAATGGCATGTCTTTTTATGTGCATACAACCTCTAGATTTTTATTAATGAAGATGACACTGAAACATATAGGAAATGTGTTTATCAGTACTTGTCATTCCTCTAAGGTTGAGTTTTAAAAATGCAAATCATTTTCAAGGATATTGGTAGATACTAGTAGTTGTGTAAGCTCATGACCTCATCTGTCTGTTCCACAAATTCCTCAGAACACTCACTGTGAGCTTTCCATGTTGGCTTTTGTTTTTAAACTTACAACTCACACCAGTACAAATAGAAGCTGTAGTGCGCTGTATACATGTTTTAAAATGTTTCTGCGTGGCTGAACAGATAGCGTTATAAGTGAATGAAGTGAGAGCGTTCAGTCCAGAACTCATTGTTTTATTCATTGGCCTTTTCTTGAAGATCTGTTTAAGTCCAGCATTTCACTGTGCTCTGCGTTTCCAAGAATGTAAATGTGATTCTTACCTCCCTTGGAACCCACTAGAGATTCCCAGTACAAGAAAAAGCCATGCTTCTCTGTTACCTTCTTTTGAGAAAAAAAAAAAAAAAAAAGACCATCTTGCTTTCTATCATTCAAGTTTGGTCTCCGTGACACAAATCCCATCTTTTCTCTTGTGAAGGTGAAATTTCCTTATTCATAGTCTCTAGATAAGTTTTCAAAAATTTCATTCCTTCCCTCAAAAGAGCTTGTTTTTAGTCCATGTTTCATTTTTATTGCTGGTTTCTGGGTCCTCTCCAAATATACTCAAAACCCCTTAGATTCTGATGCGCAAAACTATGTTTGGAACTCTGACACTGAAGCTTGTAATTTGCTGAATGCTACAGGAGGATTACTTACAATTCCATTAAGCTATGGAGAATGGCTGTTTATGCACTCTATCCTTGTGCAGAGAGCAAGTTTCATGTAGGAGGACATGAGACTTAGGTAAGAAGTCACCCAGCTGTTTTTATGAGATTTGACTGTGTGACACATAATTCTTTATGTCATTATTGCATTTCCTAAATTATACTTTGGCACTCAGAGAATGTATAAGGTTAGTCACCGAGTCATACATTCTTAAAATGCAAAGAAGAGCCTGCTAGGTTCACCATTACTGAAGTCTTCGAGTCAGACAATTTTGGAAAATTCCATGTATTAGAGACAACAGAATTTTAAGTTTGTCCTTATATAGATTTTTAAGAACACATGGAAACTGGATGTGGCCGCACACACTTGTAATCTTAGTGCTCAAGAGGCTGAGGTAGGAGGGTCACCAAGAGTTCCAGGGCAGCCTGAATTAAGTAGTGGCTCAAGGCCAACCTGAAAGACATAGTGAGACCCTGTGTCAAAAACAAAACAAAACAATAGGTGTGGAAATCTTTATTTCTCACAAGAACTTATCTTACTTTTTTTCTACAAAATCCAGCAATGGTCAAGGATGCCTGACTATTAAAATGGCCACTAAACTGTAAAACAGTGTGAAGTCTTTCCGCGTCAGTGGTTTTGTTTACTAGTTTGTTTACTGTGGCCATCAATTTTAAAAGTTGTGATTTTCCTTTTTCAAGTTTCACATAACTCAGTATTATTTTAGGAAAAGTGGGGCATATCAGCCATGGATTATATGTGTGGCTACCATATTCATGTAACATTAATTAGAGATTTTTCTTGGGCTTGAATATTCTGAGAAAAATAATATTAAGAGTACACAAATTTTTTACATTTAGTGTCTATTTGTGAGTGATGCTAGATTAAACTTTTGTTAAAATCTATTTGTATTTCACATGAGTTATAAATTGAGAAACTATATATGAATTTATGGAATATTGATTTATATTTATTATTTTAGTTATTATCATACGATTCACGTTTGGCTTCCTTATTACTTTCGTAGAGTGTATTTAGCAGCTAAATTATGAAAAAAGCTCACAGGAAATGACATGCATGCGAAGAGCTGTAACTTTCTGGCCTCACATGTGTGCACACTTTTTTAATTTTTTTTTTTTTTTTTTTGTGGCCAGCTCACCCCATCCTGTGGGTAGGGCTGGAGTGACATGCGGTGCTTGGGGATCAAACCCTGGTCCCTGTGGCTTGCCTAAGCTTGCCCAAGCAGGCGCTTTACACCAGCTATCCCGCTGGCCCCTATGCACACTTTTGAAAGACAAGAGATTGGATTCTCATTTCTAAGGAAAAACGAGCAGCTTGCCGTTCATTTCGCTGAATTGCAGAGTGGACCTAGCACAGAGCGCATGCTCCCTGAGGTCCACAGTTGGCAGAGAGGAGCGGAAGGTGTGGCTTTCACTCCTCCGTGGAGTTCTTCCCTCAGGGATAGGACATGAACACCATTATGAATCTCAGCATCCAAGTAACGCTCCACGTGCTCAGAGGAGAAGCGAGGAGCTTCGGACTACAGTGTTAGAACAAGGTTTAAAGGCTGAATGGAGCGCAGGAAAATCAGAGCTGGATGCGCAGGCAGAGAGCACAAGCCGTGAATTAAATCCTGGGGGCCCGGATGTTGAGTGATGGAGAACTATAAAGAACATTGTGAGACAACTGCGATCCCAGAAGAGCACTGGCAGTTTGTTTATGCATAGAAAAAGTGGTGGGCAACTTGATGGTCTCTGATACCCTTGAGTATTGCTTAAGTCCCTGGTAAAATTCCAGAGATATACAATTTTTCACATCCAGATGGCTTAAGTTCTTAAAAGAGTCTATGGTCACTTGAAAGTAGTAATTGGATTTTCAAAAAAAAATCAGATGATCAGAAATATTTTAGGGCTGGGGAGATAGCTCAGTGTTCTAAGCACCTACCTGGCAAGTGCAAAGACATGTATTTGATCCCTGGTACCACATGGCTCACGGGCCCTGGAACCCTGGGCATGGTGGCACATGCCTGTAATTCCAGTGCTGGGGAGGCTGAGACAGGACGATCACTGTGAGTCTGAACTGTGTAGTGAGACCATGTATTAAATAAATAAATACTTTTTTTTAAAAAAAATAAATATCCTATTTTTCTCTAGACCCCATGGCCCACATTAAAACTCCCCTGCTTTAAACATAACTTTTTAATGTGTAACTTTTGCAAGTTAGAAAGTATTTGCTAACACAGGCATAAGTAGTTCCTAGGATATGGTCATTGATTTATCAAGACCTTAAGTTGTAATAGTTCAAGGGATGTCTTAGTTTTGTTGGTGGATTATGTAACTTTTGATATTTTTGGGCAATCAAGAATTTCTCTTCACTAGTACGTCAAAGCAGAGTGTACTATTTCTAATTCCTTTCCTAGATTTTTTACTCTGGAGAACGACAGAGCAACACATGTAAAACTATCCAGTTTTCAGCAGGTAGTGAGTTTTTACATTTTAAAATATTTTATAATTTTTCTGAAGTGCTTTTGCCTTCTTATATGTTTTGTGGCTATAGTAATCTCTGATGCAGGTATCATCTTAACAGCTACAAAAATGGAAGTGGAATGAAATGCAGTAGTTCACATGAAAATCCAGAAGTAGTAGGTGGGACAGTTAGATACCAGAGAACTCAGATTTTCTGCCCCTTGGATCAGGAGTCATTTCCTATTTATTATGGCTAATTATGTGTAAATTGTCTCTTCTTAAAATTTCTGTATGACGTCTACTTGGAGAGTAATGAAGAACCAGTTAAACACACCGCTTAGCAGTCATAATAATACAAACATCACCATGAAGCAATGAGATCAGAGTGTTCCATCTCAGTAATTGCTTGGGCCAATTTAATTAGCATTGATGAATGTCCCTGTGTCCCTGGAGTGCAGGTTACAATTTTGTCTTTATTCACTTTTTGTTCGGGGACCCATATCCTAGAAGCCTATTGTGTGAATAGATCCATGAAGCATGTTTTACAGAACTCCAGAGTACAGGAGAGAAAGCAGGTAGGAAAGTCTGAACTTCAGTCCTTGTTGATCTTATTTGGCCTGTAACAGTGCCATGAGGATTAACTAGTTATTGTTCTAAGGCGGTAGCCTACAAACAGAGCAGCGTGATGCCAAGGTTATGAAGTAGCATGAGGACTGCTTTGGCCATACCACTGCCTTTGAACAACTTTATAACAACTCTGGAGAGATTGTTTGTGTTGTCTACAGGGCCTTCTGTTTAATAAATTTCATTAAATGATTTGATCCACACTTCTTGACACTATAACATGAAAAGAATAATCATCATTTCTATGACAAATTTAGAAATTTATGTCAACCAAGGAAGAATAATTGTGCCAGTTAATACCTTGCTGGCTTTTTATGATTCCATTTCATTTCATTTAACCAAAGCAAATCAGAAAATAAATAGGGCAAACAACAAAAAAAATGGCATGTTATTTTACACAACTCACATTAATTAATTACACTTTGCCCATAATCTCACTTTAGTCAGCTGTTACATTTCCAAAAATACATTTGTTCTAGATTGACTGAAATGTTAAATCTTTAAACTAAAGGAATAAAATATTCCGATAATTGATGGATTTCTTTCACCCTGCCTAGACCTACACAATTTGGGAATAATCACAAGTTTGGTGAGCCTTTTAATTAAATTGGCCATGTATGTGGATGACACTGAGCTGACCTAGTTCTTCCTCTTATCGGAAGCATCTCGACTTTCACTCTGCCCTCGGAATCTCTCTGCTTCAGCAGTCTTCAGGCAGCCCTGCTACTTTCAGAAGTTAACCTTTCACTTGTGGTCCTAATCCCCCATCCACCCCTTTCCTGAGACCTTGATCCATGCTGATCCCCTTGCTCTTGTGTCTGCAGTGCCTCTCCATAATATCCTGGCCCTTTAGCCTACAAATACGCATTTAATCCTTCCATGTTCTCAAAACCTTTTCCTTTGATAGCCTCCTCACTCTCAGACTTCTCAAAGGAATAATGTTATGGGCCACTTTTACTTCCTTATCTATCCCTTGAGCTATTCAACTCTGACTTCTTGAACCTCAAGGGAACTTCTCCTTGGATGTTGCTGGTGCCCAGTGTCAGGGCCAGTGTTTCCAATGCTGATGATGTTGAAACACCTCTGTGAACCCATTTCTGTCTGTGTGCACTGCCTTTGTCCATACTTCCTGCTCACTAGCATTCTCGGTGTCTTAGAAACCTCAGCACACCCCCAGCCTCCCCAGGCAGTCCTCACCAACCATCCCAGTGTCCCCAGGGTCATTCATCCCAGGGTCCAGATGGTCCCATCCACCTCTGAGATGCTGTCATCAGTATTTGCGCTTTAGAACCTCAGCTCCTTTTCTTATTTTTTTGGACTTTTTGAGACAGGGTCTTGCCATGCCCTTCAGATTGGCCTTTAGCTCACTTTATAGCCCAAGCTGGTCTCAAACTCATGATGGTACTCCTGGCTTAACCTCCCTAGTGTCTCTTTTTAAAGGCTATGCATGTTCTCTCTGCAAGCCCCAGGAGTACATTTTTTTTTTGTTTTCTAATTTTCTCTTCTGGTGCATGCCCCTATCTTTGCTGGGGGTCCTCGCTGTGAAAATGTTGCTCACAGATTTATACCTTCTATTCAGCCCTACATATCCTTAGTCCTCTAGTTACAGAGTCCTGTGGTCCTGTGGCTTATGACTGATGGTATGTGTGTGCATGTGCATGCATGCGTGTGCGTGTGTGTGTGTGTGTGCACATGTGGACATATGCGTGTGGATGTTAGTATAGGTGGTCTCTGGAGGATAGTTGCAGGAGTTCACTGACCATCTGTCTAACTCTCCTGGGCCCTGAGGTAGTGTGGCTTGGATCCAGTGCCCCTTGAGGTCTTTGAATTTAAATATAGTTCTATCATTTGCTGGCTCTTTCTGTAGGATGAAAAGCCAGTCAATGTGGATACCAGGTGTGTGTCTCTTCTAGTTTCATGGTGCCTACTTCTCCTTTGATTTACTCATGATAAGAACATAAAATTATCTTTGCTTAAGAAGGCCACATGGAAAAATGGCATCATTATTTTTTTAAGTTCCTCTTCGATACCTGTGGGAAAAAAAGTAGTACTCACAAAACATTTCCTTCAATCACCGAACACTGGTGAACACTCACGGAGAACTGAAGAATAGACACAGTCACAGCCATGGAGCTTTTGTTTTGGTTGTTGAAGACTTTTGTCGACAGTGAGCTCTTCTGGAGTGTGTTACAACTTTCAGATATACGTAGGGCCAACTCTGGGAGGACAGAACTGGGAGAAGCTTCAGAGAGGAAATGAAACGTTGACACTTGGAGCATGAGCAGCTAGCTGAACCAGGGGCCAGTGTGAGACGTCCAGTAAGGAAGCAGAGTGATGGTTGCAGAGATCAGCGCCTTCCAAGAGATCCTGGGAAAGCCTGTGTGGTTAGTGAACTCAGGTGTCAGGCTGACTGGATGTGGACAGGTCTGCTGTCTTGGTGATCTGAGGGGCTTCAATTTTACTCATCCACAAGGTGGAAGGTGAAGGAGTAACAGCGAACATTCCAGAAGAAACAACTGAGTGTGTTTCCTGAGGAAGTCTCCAGCTTTTAGTTCAAGCTGCAGCCTTGCAATTGATATCAATGCAGGACCCAAGATCTGAGGGCTGAGAGGGACACAGAAGAACGGGAGGGGCTTCTTGAGGGCCAGATTGGGTTTGACTCAGGATATTTTGATCCTCTTTGGCTAGGGAAGACCTGAGAAAAATACATGTTCAGAGCACCCTTATTTTTAAAGAGTAACTTTCATAATTTGCCCTCATTTTTTAACCTGAGTGGCACTGAGTAGAGGGCTTCTTCCTGAGAGGAAGTCATGTTATACTTCCTCAACACACAAGTGCTAATGAAAATAGGTGAAAGATAATTAAAATGCCAGTCAGGTCTTGTCTTCCAGTTAGCAGACAGTTTATCTGAGTCCCCTCCACAGACACAGAAAGGCTATATTTCCATGTCTGTGGTGTGGAACTCAGTCTCCCAGCCCAGAGAAAGGCATTTCACACAAGCCTGCTGGCCCCAAGCGCCAAATTGCTCATGCTGTGACAGCTGATGGAGTGTGTCAGCTGGGAAAGAAGTGACTGGCTATAAACTCCAAGCTCCTCACTGGACTCTCAGGAAATGTAACTTGGATCGTATTTCTCTTCCTGGAAGACTTTCAGCAAGTCCGAGGCCCCATTGATACTTGTAAATACGGAAGTTCTGCATCAACCTGGCCTCGCACTTATTCGGAATGGAGGAATTAACTTGGAAGCTGGTTCTTGATATTTAAAAATAGATGTTTTTCCATTTCATTTTAAAAGCAAAAATAAATAAATAAGCAAAGGTCAGTTTTGTTAAATATCGTTTGGGAAGCTCTTTTTAGCTCTACCAAAAAGGGCTTGACTTCAAGGCTTGAGCTATGAATTGGTTCAAGAATTATCTCTGAGGCCATTATAATCCATAATTACACTTTCAGAATGTTTTGTAATCCAACTATACATTGTAGTTAGGTTTAGGAACATCAATTATAAAATGAAATTTGTCTAGAATAAGCAGGTCATTTTCCTTTTTGTTTATTAGTGGAAATGGTGGAAGTTTATTAATTTTTGTTCTCTTAAAATTTCCCTTGTTATATATGTATGGAAGAGACCAGCTGAAAAGGAAACTAATCATCATGAATATTAATTACTAATCCTGTCTTATTATAGTTTGATTTTATCCTTTTTCAAATGTGAAATAGATATGCTACTTAGCATATCTTTTAGGAGTATGGAACAATCATCAAATGGAGCTGTCTGTCTAGGGATAATGGCCAGGCCATATAGCTCAGTGGATTAAAGCACCTGCTTAGGCAGATGCAGAGGGCAGGGGTTCAATTCCTAGGCCTGCCATGCAGGTTCTGCCCCAGGGACACGCTGAGATGGTGATTGAGACTGGGCGAGGTGGTGCATACCTATAATCTCAGCACTTGGGAGGCTGAAACCAGGAGGCTCACTACAGGTCTGATCTATGTAATGAGACCCTGTACTAAATACATTAAAAAAATTAATACAGGGATAAACGAAGAGAGTTTTGACCTTTAATCTAATCTTTTTTTTTTTTTTCTTGACAACCAACTACCAGGCCCTAGTCAAGGGGAATGAATTCAACTTACTTCCTAATTTCATCTCTCTATAAAACAACTATGCTAATAAATATTTGCATATAACTTTAAAAATGAATGTTTTTAAACTTTGCTGATTTTCCCTGGCTTTTCCATGTTTCCAATGCCCACCATCTGGAAAAGAGGTAAAAAGCAAAGTGTAGCCTCTTCATACATTCTCTGTAGGTTTCTCATTCTGATTTATGGCAGCAAGGGGGCCTCTGGCTGTTTGATTGATGCCTTCGGCCCCTGGGAGACCAGACACTGTGTCTTTATTGGGTAGCTTTGCATGTCACAGTGTCAGGCCCTGATTTTGCAGCGCTGAGGATGGGTGGAGTGGTGGTCATACCCCATGCGTGCCAGGAAGCAGTAGCGTAGGATCTCTGCAGAGGGTCTTCCTCCTTCCCTAATGATTTGAAACTGTTGGCCTTTTATCATTATTATCATTACATTTGAAAGAACCGATCATCTTTTTAGTCAAATTCCATTCAATTGGCTTGCTTCCCACAGTTCTGAAAAATCACAACACAGTGTAGACTTCTATAAGAAATATAGCACTTCTCATCACGATATTTCATACCTTTCTTCCCATTACATACTTGTGGTAAGTTTCACTGCTTCCTCAAAATCATGTGGATTTTGACCGAAATGCTTGGCCAGAACTCTGAATTATTTAAAGAGATCATCCCTAAGGACTAGAAGATATTTCACATTAGTTTTCACCTTCTTTAGGATCTATATCTTTTCGAAAAACCAACAAATTGTAATCCCTAGTTTAGTGATACTACTCTGTGCTTCTTGGTACTTCCTGATCTGAGCTTAAAATATCATTCGAGGAAGGAACTGTAACCATCTGCTTGTGAGGAGGACGGGCCACCTAGGATGGGCAAGTGTCATAACAAATGCTCTCCTTAGAGCCCCAAATATGATTTGTTGTTGTTGTGGATATCATAATGTGATGCCAAACATTTCATTCATTTGTTTATTAAAATTGATATTTCCTATTTACTTACATCATGTCTACACTCAAAGAAGATAGAGACTCTTTTCTCCTTTAGGGTTCCAAATGATTACTTTTAAGTCAGGTCAGTAATGATGAGTGACATTTTATTCTTGACCCAGAGGATGCAAGCAACTTGATACACTGGAAAAAGTTGACCTTGGAATGAAGGGTCATGAGTTCAAGTCCCGTCCTGACCTCTGTCTGGCAGTGTGATGATGGGGTATTTACATTTCTCATTTATGATCTGAGATGGTTGATCTCCATTACTATCGAGGTGCCTTTTAGCTTCAGAGGTATAGAACTACAGGAAACTATCAGGTGTGGTATCTTATGGCTGAGACATTTTGCAAGGACTGCAAGATTTCTGCTAAAGCCCACTGAGTGAAGCTATCATTGAGCAACTGTTGCATTTGGCTACTGCCCATAGAGATGCTAAGCTTTATTTGAGAGTAAGAAACTGATGTGTTTGTTTTGGGACTTTTTTTGTTTCAGTTTTTGACTAACATGTTTTAGAATGACATACGACATTATTTTTCCTTCTTTTTTTCCTATTAAGTGGAATTTAGCAGCCTGAGAAGGCCTTAACTTTAGGGCGTTATGGAAGCTAACACAGATTTTACGCTGAATACAAATGTTTAGCACCTGCTGGGATTGGTCATAGGCTTTCTGTGAATGGAACACATTTTTATAAATGCTTCCTCCATGGCAGGTCGTAATGCCTGATTTACAGCAGCAAGCCTGGCCGAGCTCCTGTTTTCATGAAAATCATTTCCAAGCAGTTAGGAACAGGCAATAAATGTATAAGCCAATAAATTATTTGAAACTCAAGAGAGTTACAGGCCTACATGGAACATAGAGCAAGGTGATGTATGAGATATTGATGGAGGTCAGTGACCTCAAAGGAAAGGACATTTGAGCCAAAGACATGAATGCTGGGAAGAATTCGTCTAAATTGGGGGCCTCTGGGAAAAACCATGCAAGGAGAGGGAACAGGAAGTACAAAGGCTGAAGGTCTCAGGAAACAAAATCCAGGTCATTGTGACTAGTGTCTGTGTACTGTGTTGAGACTTGAATAGGAGATGACTTGTTAGACTTGGACCTGAGACATGAATGGAAAGGAACATCATATTCTAGGAAATCTGGAACACCGCTAAGAGGCTATAAGCAGTAGAGGGTGTAGGTCTGATTTTAAAGGCCTCTTTTAGCTTTTCTGTGCAGGTGGGGCTGTGAGGGACAGGAAGCCGAATAATCAGGACACTGGAACAGGAATCCTAGGGAGAGATGGGTGCAGCTTGGCCTAGAGTAGTGACAGTGCAGGCAGAGAAATTGAGGGAATCAAGAAGTTGTTTTTGGTGACAGAAGGAATAAAATCTTCCATTGGGTGGGGTGGTGAAGGAAGGGCAAGGAGGGAGAATGATGTGGGGATCTGGCTGGAGTCCCAGAGTGAAGGCTGTGTCTGCAAAGGGGCAGCAGCGTGGTAGAGGGGTTGTGTGGGGCAGGAAAGCAAAACATTCAGTGTCAGGGATCAAGCTGAGATGCCTTTAACCTCCACGTGAGGAGCCCTCAGGCACTGAGGTGCGCAAGGTTACAGCCAAGGAGAGGGCAGCAGACCGGGTCACCCTGGCTGCATCTGCCCTCTGGACCCTGCTCTTTTCGGGAACTCTCCCTGCCAACTCCAGTACCTGAAGGGGATGCTGCTGCCACGCAGGTCTCACAGCAGTGGCACTGTCGCTTCTTGAGTAAGTTGAATTTTCTAGCTATGAATTTATCCTTCCTTCTTTGTCTTTATAACCATCCAGGCAGATCTCTGCTATGTGCTGTCCAAGGCAAGAACTAATTATTAGACAGTTTATTAGTAACATGTGACTGGTCTGAGGGAGCTGTTTTCATTGGTTTGAGGGGAGTATTTCAATCTTAACAGAGTCTGTGTTTTATTAACACAGTAGGGAGGAGGGCTGGCAAGAGAGCTCAGCAAAATAAGTGCTTGCTTTGGCAAGCACAGGGACCAGGGTTTGATCCCCAGTCTCACATGCCATGCTGGCCCTGTCCCCAAGGCACACTGAGGCGACAAGATTCAGGCATGGTGCCACATGCCTGTAATCCCAGTGCTGGAGAGACCAAAAACAGGAGGAAACCCTGTGTAGTGAAACGCTGTACCAAATACATACATGAAAAAAACAAATAAATAAAAAATAAACACAAGTAGGGAGGAATAGTATTAATAGAAGATGAGTAGGTGCTTTGGATTTTCCTGAAAGTATTTCATAATTAGGAAGGTAGATGTACAATCTTAGTTAATAAGAACCATACATAAATGGAATTATTCAATACCTCCTCCATCTCAGGCTAGTTTCTTTCCTGTAATAGAGAAACTTTTTTGACTATGCCACTGAATTTAAATTTCCTAATAGGTTTAAATAAATTCTGATGAATTACAGATACTTTATTACTCAGCTCACAAGGGGAACCTGAAGAATGTAGTTACTAAGACATATATGAATTCTACATTCCATTTTGACAGTCCTTTACAATGAATACATTAATAATTAATGAAATGTTGATCTTTATACAGTTCCGCATATATGTATGATAGTTACCTTGGGTGTTTTGTTTGTTTGTTTGTTTGTTTTTTGGTGCTGAGCACCAAACCCAGGGCCTTCCATCGCTGGACAAGTTTTCTGCCCCAGCCTATGTATATATAAAAGGTACTAGCATTTGGTGATTGGCCTTTTGCACTTTAAATGTATGAAGAAAATATTAGCATAGATATATTTTCATTTAAAATTTTTCCCTTTTTTAATCCTTCAGTGTTTACTCAGTGTAAAGTAGGAATTATACACTTCTGTGACTTAAAATAGAAAAAAAATCAGGGCTTTGTAGATAGCTCTGCAGTCTAAGTGCCTGCTAGAAACTGTACTATAATTCATCTTTTAAAAAAAAGATAGGGAGCCAGGCGTGGTGGCGCATGCCTGTAATCCCAGCACTCGGGAGGCTAAGGCAGGAGGATTGTTGTGAGTTCAAGACCAGCCTGAGCTACAAAGTGAGCTAAAGGCCAGCCTGAACTGCATAGTGAGACCCTGTCTCAAAAAAAAAAAAAAAAAAGATAGGTATACAGCTACATTCTCTTAATTTAATGAATAGAGGGCTCTGCTCTAGTAGTGTTTGCAAATAGAATATTATGTCTGCACCTTGTACAACAAATAACCATTAAGAAAACAATATGCAATGTATTAATTATTGAATCTGTTCTACTAATTTAAAAAAAAATGAAAAGAAAGTTCAAGGACCCAAATTTAATCCCTGACACCGCATGCCATGCCAGCCCTGAACCCTGGGTGCGCTTTGCTGTTCACCAAAACAAGGTATGGTGGCACATGGCTGCAATCCTAGTGCCCGAGATGCTGGGACAGGATGATCACTGTGAGCCCAAGCTACACAGCAAGACCCTGTATCATATAAATGAAGGATTAAAAAAAAATCAGTATTTGGTAGTCTCCTTGTCAACTTTAGGTTTTTCTTTTCTTTTTTTTTTTTTTTTTTGTACACAGGGTCTCACTACGCAGCCCACATTCATAGTGATCCTCCTGCTTTCCGCCTCCCTAGTGCTGGGATTACAGGCGCGCGCCACCACACCCAGACTCCAATCGCCGGCTCAGAACACCCAAAGGCGGGGCCAGCGCGGCAAGCAGAAGCAGGGATCGAACCCTAGCCGCTGCGCTTACCTAAGCAAGCGCTTAGTCCACTGAGCTATACCGCCGGCCCTTCCTTGTCAACTTTAAAAGAGTTTGGCTCATCACGCCACATGGTGGCCTTTTATGGGATGAGCAAAAGGAGGGAGTGGGGCAGAGGCCTCCCTCATCTCTGTCCTTGAAGGACAGAAGGTGCACTCCAAGGTCACGGTAGAGGCTAGGATGATGGTTAGAATGCTCAGAATGATTGTCCCAACCAAAATGGAAAATTTGAACAACTGACCACTAAAACTAAGTTCACATACTTTGTGAAGGCAGAGAAAGTACAGGAAATATAAACATTAAAATCTGTCTTAATTACAACACCAAGAGGGAAGCTTGTAATCTTAAGGTCTTTATGAGATAATTCTTTGTGGTCCAAGCCTCCCTGTTCTAATATTCAGATCTGGATAGCTTTCTTCTGTACCAGCTCAGTTCAAGGTCCCTCCACCATTGTCCCTACACTTCAATGCCACGTCCTTTTACTTTATGTCTGACTAGGGGGCACCTTCCCACGGAGAGCATCAGAGAGCAGATACACATGACATTTTAGACTTTTTCAGCATTGAAGTAAGAGACACGTTCCAAGGCATCTATCACACATCAATTATGGGCTTCAGAGATGCTCCAGCTTTTGTCTAGCTCTGTCACAGCTCTCAGCAGCCAGGGCGACATGAGTGGCCCTGATGGTGAAATTCCTTTGGCATCTTTGCATGATGCAGAACAATTTTGGTTCAGCACTGTCTGGCTGTTACCTAGAAAAACATTGATCTTCTGCTGAACATTGTCAATTTGGTATACCTTTGCCCTTCACTGTTTAATGACTTTCATTAATGTGTAGAAAACAGACAAAGGAGAGTAAATGGTTAATTATATTTAAACTTCACTGAGCCTGCCTGAGCTCTTCACATATAAGTTGATATCAATACATGTGGATGAATTTTCCATTCATGATATTGAACTTTATGCAGTGCATAGGACGCATGGACGAGGCAGTATGTGTTCAGCTCAGAATGGCTAGCCTGATACTCACATGCATGAATTCAGTGAGTGGCAACTCTTATTTTTCTTAATGGGAATATAACTAAATAAGCAGTGGGTAAAGTTTCTTGTAGGAAATTACACTCCATTCAAAAACATTTGGAGCATAGGTACCTTGGACGTAGCAAGCTGTTGTTATACCTCTTGGGTAACAAACCAGTAATCCAATATGGTCTTTTTTATGATAGAAACTTTGGCACAAGCCAGAGAATAATTATGTGTGACATTAAGTGGTGGGGCCCGTGTGGTGTAAACAGAAGCCTGGCTGGGAAGGCCAGACACACAGAAGTTTGCTTTCTTTTCTCGAACTTTGTCTTTGAAAGCAAAAGCATTCTGATTGTGGAAGCTGAATGTAAATTTCTGAAAGACAAACACAGTAACTATAAGGATTTACCTCCACTGGGAATTTAGACCAAGAGAAAATAATTTTTCTTCAGAGATAATTAAATTTACTAATAACCAAATGTAATGACTGTGCTACACATTTAAGAATACAATTATCCCATATTAATATGCATTATATTCTTTTGTGCTTTTGACAAAGGAGAAACTGGGGTGTACACTATTTTAATATTTTGTCAGATTATGAATTACTGAAAAGCAATTACATTTAGGTCTTATTTACGAAGTAGTAAAGGATCGTTTAAAAGTTATGTATGTCTTTCTGTTTTATTTGCTGGACCATCCATTCATTCAACAAATAGTTCTAGAATGCGAGCAGCACTGAGTTCAGGTCTGGCGGGTGAGCAAAGGTGCTGTGAAGATTATCTCCGCCTTCTTCGAGCTTGCATCTCCACCAGTGAGGGGGCAGGTGATGGCATGCAGAGAATCCTGAGTAGAACAGGAAGAGAAGGTTGCTTTCACCATTTTGGGCTTTGCTCAAACCACTACAGAACTTAGTGGCTTAAAATGACATTTTTTCCCCCTGAATGATATTGAGAATCTACTGCTTCATAAAAGCTATATATATATATATATATATATATATATATATATATATATATATATATATATATACACACACACACACACACACACACACACACACATATATATATATATATATATATATATATATATAAACGGCAATTGCTTTAAATATAGTCAAAACACCAAAGGAAAGGTTAATGAGCTAAACAAAAAGAATAAGAAAAATGGCTTATCAAATGGAGCACATCAATAAAGAGACTATAGTACAAAAAGCAAATCAAAATTTCAAAAGTATAAAATGGAAAGGAAAATTTTAGGAAGTGCTCAAGAATAACTTCAAATGGCAAAAAATAGAATGGAAAAATTTGAAGATAGCTCAGCAGAGATGACTCTGCCTGAAAAATAGGGAAAAAATACAATAAAATGAGCTCTCAAGACCTATGGAACCAGGCAAACCATGATATCCAGAATAAAAAGTCCAGAAGATGAGAGAGAAATAAGGGCAAAATGAAATTTGAAGAAATAATCATTGCAGTTTATTTTTGGTGAAAACCATTAACTTATACTTCATTCAAGAAGTTCAACAGGCCAATAAAGACAAGGCAGGAGGCATCACAATTCCTGACTTGAAATTATACTACAAAGCCACTGTGATAAAATCAACATGGTATTGGCAACAAAATAGACCTGAGGATCAGTGGAATAGATTAGAAGATGCAGAGACATCTACGAACATACTCAGCCATTTGATCTTCAACAAAGGGGACAAACAAGCTCACTGGAAGAAAGATAGCCTCTTTAACAAATGGTGCTGGAAAACCTGGCTTTCTACATGCTGACAACTAAAACTTGACCCAGCTCTATCACCATGCATTAAGCTAAAGTCAAAATGGATTAAAGACCTAAACATTAAAACAGAAACACTCAACTTCCTGTAAGAGAAAGTAGGAGGAACTCTCCAAGACATAGGGGTGGATAAAGAGTTCATGAACAAACATATATTTGTATGAGAAACACTTGAAAGAATCAACAATTGGGATCAACTCTTCTAGCAAGATTTGCACTAATAGTGGTTGGGCAAGATATTATGTCGGCTTCTAGTACTATGGACAACCACTAGGAAAATAACAAGGTAGAAAGTATTAATTATTGAATCTGTGATATAATTCAGGTATAAAAAATAAGATAAGTAAACAGCTACACTCTTTTATTTCACTGATTAGAGACATCTGCTATAATAATGTCTGTAAGTATATCATGTATGCACCTTGAACGATGCCAAAACATTACAAAAAGTTTGCAATGTATTAATTTATCAAATCTGTCCCACTAATTTGTCTTGAAACTGTCTCATTGCTATTTGCTCTTCAATAAAATAAATAAATAAAAAATAAAGTTATAGGAGTATCAAAAAAAAAGAAGTTCAACAATATCTGAAGAATACACTCATCAAGTAATAATAAAACTGGCAAAAATCAAAGATGGATAATAGCTTATCATCAGCAAGGGAGCAATGGCCCACTACGTGTGAGGGATTTTCAGTGTGATTAAGCTGACTTTTCTTCTGAGACTGAGAGATCAGAATGCAGTGAGAGAACAACAGTCTGAAGAGAAAGCCTGACAGGATAATCCTGTATGGCAAAACCATCCCTTCAATGTAAAGGCAGAATTAAGGATAAGCAGAAGCAGAGAACTCCCTACTACCAGCAGTGCCCTGCAAGAGAAGCTGCAGGAATCCCTTCAGGCTGAATGAAAAGAAACCAGACAGTGACACACGCACAAAGAGCTCCAGTAAAATTCACTGCACAGATAAGCGAGAGACGAGTAATACATTTTTTGTAACTCTTTTACTATCTTATTAGATTTGAACTGCATTGTATAAATACACACCTAATGCATACATTAATAATTATAAATATAGGCATGAAATGAGAGGTATTGCATTTGACAAGCATAAATCTTGTCTTAGTAGTAGTTATATTGTGTCAAGATTAAACATTTTTAAAAGACACATATCTGTAGCACTTTCTCCTGGTGACTGAACATTTGGAAATATGCAAATATATGGAAGTTAAACAACCAGTGGATTATGCAATATTTTAGGTTGACTGAAAATGTAAGTGCGAAACAACAACACTTAGAGGGCACCAAAAAATGAAACTTAGAAGGAAATTTAGAGCAGTCAGTTGCTATATTTTAATTTATAAAGTGATCAAAACAGTAGGTGCTGGCATGGTAACCATATAGGCCAATGAAATAAAACTGAAAATCCAAAAGTAAGATCCTTCATCTAAAGCCAATAGATAGTTACAGGGTGCAAAAACCATACTATCAGATCTCTTCAGTAAGCAATGGTGGAGCCACTAGATATCTATAGATTGAAAAAACATAACTTGGATCCAGACATAATACTTAATATACAAAAATGTAGGGCTGGGGAGATAGCAGCCCTACAGCAGTAGAATAAGTGCTTGCCTGGAAAGCGCAAGGGCCTGGATTCAATTCTTGGCTCTGATTTAAGAGCTAAAGCCATAAACTCTTAGAAAAAATATAGGAGTAAATATTTGGCCCAGATTTGGTCTTCTGAGGCCAAAAACATAGGCAAAAAAGGAAAGATAGGTAAATTAGACTTTATCAAAATAAAGAACTTTTGCGCATCAAAAACATTAGCAAGAATGCTAAAAGACAACTTGAAGAATGAGAGAAAATATTTGGAAATCATGTGTCTTATGAGGGTGTAGTATCCACAATATACATGTTTTGCAAAAACCTCCTGAAACTTAACAACAAAAAGATGGCCTGAAAGTATGCTTCACACCATTTCCATTAGCGCACTGACAGTGTTCTCAGTGAGTACACAAAGTCTCGTGGCATTTGTGGCCTTGTTACTCCTTGTCCACCATGAACCATTTCTACTCTGTGACTGCCGCCTGCCATGCCACGCGGTTTTAGAGACAGCTGATTATGGACTGAAATCTCCACAAACTGTGAACTCAATAAACCTTAACATTTTGAAAAATAAAGCCACATAGCTTAGGATTCCATTCACATGACATACACAGAATAGATAAATCTATAGAACAATTTCATGATATGACAATTCCCTGTATCTCATTTGATTTTGATGCAAGGGACTGAATCCAGGAAGGCCTTTACTCAGCTAAAACCCGGTCCTCTACATTGGGCTTGAACTTGCAATCTTCATGTCTCAGCTTCCCAGAGTACTGGGCTAATAGGCATGAACCACCACACTTAACTTTATCTCCAGCAGTTTTCCTAAAATCAATTTTATTGAGAAAGAAACAGCAATGAGACAGTTTCAAAACAGGTTAGTAGGACAGTTACAATAATTACTACATTGCATATTGTTGTCTTTGTAATAGTTTTTCATAGTACAAAATGCAGACATGATAACTTGCCTAAACACTATTAGTACAGATCTTTCTTCTAGACAGTGACACATACACTCATAATTCTCATTGAATTATGAGAAAGTAGCTGTATATCTATCCTAACTATTTATATATATATATATATATTCACTACAGAGTGGTCCTTCATTTATACCCCTCTTTTTTATTTAGTTTTGTCAGAGATGGGTATGCTATTGCCAGTTCAAATATTGTAATACTTGAATACAGCAAAATAATCCAATATAATTCAGTAGTCCATAATAGTAGTGGGTTATCTGCAGAACTGGCAATGTCAGAAGCTGTTGACTTCTCAAATAGGCCTGAGTCCTGTGTTTGGCATAGTATCACTTTCTCCTGGTGGCTCACTCCTGCTTCCCTGATAGCTTATCTCGGACCTGAAGTACTTCTTATGTGGCAGATATTTCTTAGTGGGAGAACACAAAAGCCACCACACCTATTCAGTGCTCGTCTAAGAAACCCAAGATCGCTTTTGTTAATACACTGTATTGATCAAAGCAAGTCCCAGACATCATCATGCAGTCTATGCATCATGGAGTCTCTGCAGTCCTCTTATCTTGGCTCTTTTTATGTCCGACAGCAGTTAGAAGGGCTATCTCCCAACATTTAAACAAACTGCAGCTCCCAGTGGGTGAACCAGGTGGAGAGCAGTAACCAAGAGCTTGGCTGAGTGAGCCGCTACAGCGCCTTGAGGGGCGAGGTCCTTCAAGCGCAGGGTGACATGTCTCCAACTTGTGCCATTTTTGTGGAAAAACAGTTTAATTGTGGTGAAATACAATTCATCTCCCAACAGATCAGTGACAGCATTCACTGAATTTCACAATCTTCTTTTGTGAATTGTGCAGAAAATAAACGATAGCTAGAAGATCAATGGGTCTCTAGCTCCAGCTGCAGATGGAATAACAACATACCAGGACAAACACACTTGCATTTTGGTTTACAAAGCTAACAGAATGTTTAAATCTACAACTTAATTACAGACTAGTTACACTGCAACCTTTTCAAATGGCAAAAACTACAAAAAAGTGTTACAGAAATATTTCAGAAACAGTCCATAGAGAGTGTATCTTTTGATGAAAGAAGTGACAAGGTTTCCTTGCAAACTTTCTAAACGGATCCTAAAAGGAAATGTCGAGAAATATGCAAAGTATACAGAGCATGGGGGAGAATAAAAATGAGTGTTTGTTTTCACTGTGCCCAGTACCTAAGGAGCGAGAGACTGAAGTGAGCTGGGGTGTGGGCTGAGAGAAGGCCAAGGGATTGGGCAGTAGGGCGAATGTGGAACAGAGCAGAGTAGTCATCAGGATTCTGCAAATGCAAAATTCCTCTGGCCAGCCATCTAGAAGGGATTTCAGAAAAGAGAGTAGGGGTGAGCAAATCACATGAAGTATGTGTGTGCAGTGGAGAGCCCAGAGCTAAGGCGATAGCATGGGAAACACACGACACATGTTGTATGAAGCAGGTGATAAAAATAAAATTCATAGACTTGACACTTGATTAACTGAGGTACTTAGGGTCAAAGGAACAGCCAATAATGATGCCAAGGCTTCCAGGCTGAGTGAGAAAATGCTGCTCCTAATGGATATTAGGAAGATGGATGGGAAAGAAGAGACCTTAGTCAGGAAAACAGGGAGCGTCCTCTTGGGGCATGTGCATCACAGGTGCCCACAGGGCTTCCTAAGCGAGGTGTGCTACTCTGCAGGACTCTTCTACCTGACTCTGTGGACCAATTGAGTCCACAGAGAGTAGTGTGCAGAACTATGGGTTTGGTGCACATGTTGGGAATGGAAACAAAGACTTGGCTATCACCCATGAAGAGAGACCAACACTGAGAGGAGGAGCAATTTTGGAGAGAGAAGTGGGTTCCAAAAATAGTCTTTGTCAGCACTTGCATTTTGGTCAAAATGGTAATAGTGGTATTAGGAGACCCAGTGGAATGAGTTGTCATGGAAACCTAGGAGCAGTCTCAGCCTGCATTCATTTGGACCCATATCTTGAGGTGAGATTTTCTGAGCATCTCTATGCATCACTTCTTTAAGCGTCTGCTCTCCTTTCCTTGATCTGTTCAGGATCTGCCAACACCTTCCGTCCTCTCTGCACCATTCTGCTCTGCTGCGAATGGGTCTTGGTGAATGATCTGATTTCTGCTGTGAGGTTTTTCATTCATATCTTGGAATACTGAGTTCAGCTGTGCTCAATATTTTCCTATGCTTTTCCGACTCATACTACTTGTTTGTGTTTCCTGCAGATGGCTCCCCACCCTCACTCTCAGCAAGTAAGCAGGGCAGGTGGCGACCTCCCTTCCCTATCTGTGTAAGCCCCGGGGTGCCCCATTCACACTGGCCCCCAGCAAAGGTTGGGGTTGCCACATAGCAGCCACTGGTTTTATTTTGTCAGTGCAATATTGACCTGGATGGTGCTTATGAAAAATTTCAATTAATTGCCAGAATTTAAGACTAAGCTTTTAAGGTGACAAACATCTACATTTTTGACTTGTTGTTAAAAAAAATCAGGATGATCTGGTAACACAGGATGCACATTCCCATATGGTGACAGTTGGCTGGATCCACAGAGCAGCTGCCCATGGCTGGGCTGGGCTCTTGCTTTCCCACATTGCACACATGTGTCCCCTCTGTGAGGACAGTGTCAGTTGCTAATATTATCTCATTCACTTATTTATGTTTCTTTCAAAAGTGCTAGGAGGGAAGTGAAAATTTCTTGCATGCATATGTCTATCCCGCCTGGAAAAACCAAAGCTAAGTGGGCCGTCTGTTTTGAATCTAAAAAATTATGCTGGATCCAGTCCACTTAGTGATTTATTTAGTGCTTATTGGGTGCCTACCTTGTGCGGGCGCTGCTGTAGATGCTGGCAAGGAGGTTAAACAAAGAAGCTCCAGGGCCTAACACATTTTGGTTTCTTTGCTGTCCCCTGTGGCCATTGGGGTTGTAAATCTTGGTCTAGGTGAATGAAGAAAAGATGCTGCAGTGTTAAAACACAAATCAAGAGTGGAGAGGACAAACCTAGAGATGAATCCAGTGGTGATGAAAATGTAGGTACTCGATTCAGTATGTAAAGTTTAGGAGATAGGTGGAATATATTGTATGTGGTATTAATATTTTATAACTGTGGGATAGCAGGTCAGGGAAAGTTCCATCCATTTGATTTATGGGAAGGAGGTATGTATACATTTGTAAACCAAGATAAGATGCCATCAGAAAGGGACAGATCAAAGGCTTAAAAGAAAGTTTAATGCTATAAAATGCTAAAATTACTATAGAATGGGATCTAGAACCACAGAGAAAGATCATAGTACATTATGGAAGACAGAAAACAATTGGAGGGCCAGTAACTGACTGAACCAATAGGAAAAGGTGGAAATTTAGGTTTCAAGTTGGAGAATGTTGGTGAGAGATGACTGTCCACCTTGTAGGACTTCTGAGCGAGTCAGTCAGGAGGAACCAGGATTTGCAGAAGCTGGTGAGGTACACGCATGCGTACACGCGCGTGGGTGTGTGTGTGTGTGTGTGTGTGTGTGTGTGTGTGTATGTTGGACATGAGACCCTGAGGCCCCAGATTATCTCATCCTTTATCATCCAACCAGACCAGTTGTGGAAGATTTACCAGCTGGAGAAG
Organism: Ctenomys sociabilis; assembly: GCA_004027165.1. Lineage (NCBI taxonomy): Eukaryota > Metazoa > Chordata > Mammalia > Rodentia > Ctenomyidae > Ctenomys > Ctenomys sociabilis. The sequence goes on along the minus strand of PVKA01000773.1, from coordinate 110,078 downwards.
TCTAGCCTGAGATTTAGAGATTAGAGATTTCTTTCTCTTTTTTTTTTTTGTTGCAAGTTGAAAAAACTTTATTGGATAGAAAAGCTTATGTCGGGGAGGGACAGAAGGGGGTCCCGAGCGGGTTGCTCCGAGATTTCTAGTCTAGCCAGAGATTTCCAGAAGTCTAGTAGGAAAATCTAGATGGAGGGTAAATAGAGGAGTCACAAAAGCGTTCATAAGGTATGAGGCTGAAAATAGTCAAAAGAAAAATTCTGCAGTGAACTAAGTGACTACCCCTTGCTTACCAAATGGGAAACAGAAGGTTCTTCTTTGGATAAACCATGTATTTCTAGAGAGGTTCCTCACCCTCTAGTAATATCTGAGGGCACCACAGTGACATAGAGCTGCCAGTCATGCCATAGAGTGAGTGAGTAATGCTTGGGGACATTGGGAGCCAGCATTTGCAGTGCTGGCATCTCTAGTTCCAGTTCTTCCTCTTCAATATGAAGGAGCTCCTATTGAGCAGCAGGAAGTGGGTGCAGCCTTTGCCTTGGGAGAGAGAATCAAGTTGTCCGTAGGAGAAACCAGCCTGGATGAACTAAATGCACAGCCAGTTGGTAGAGGCTAACAGATTAAAAATATTAAATTTTTCATTTAATTAGGATATTGATTAAAATTCTAAATTTAAGTCATGGGGAGATAGCTCAGCAATCTAAGCACCTGTCTAGCAAGTACAAGGACCCGGGTTCCACTCCCAGTACTTCATGCCATGCTGGTCCCAGAATCTCAGGCGTGCCATGCCTACCCCAGCACTGAGCATGGTAGCACACGCCTGGGATCCCAACACTGGGGAGGCTGAGACAGGAGGATCACTACAAGTCTGAGCTGTGTAGCAAGATCTTTATCAAATACATAGATAAAAATAAATAATAAAAAAATTCTAAGTGTAGAATATTTTTAAAAGAACAAAACAAAATCTTGGAGATATACATCTATATCTGTAGATAGGATACAGATATAGATATATATCTCCAAGATTCTGTTTTTTATATTATGTAAATATATGTTTATATATTATATGTTCTATTAATATTTTATTATATATAAAACCAAAATTGATTAATGTTGGTTACATGGATTGGAAAATCAGAGGAATATCCCAAAAAAGTAGAATAAAGTTAGAAATATATGAGAAAAGGTAAGAATACTAGGTATGTTAATACAGGAGCTATTATTATATATGAAAGGATTTCCTTAAAAGGGAGATAAAAGACGCTAACACAGAGAAAACAACAAAGTGATTTTAGTACTTTGCTGTCTGCCATTTTCACAGACATGTTCAGTGCAGTAATTGAAAGAATATATCGTTGTCAAATTCCAGAACACATGTGACAACATTTGGATACTAGGCATTCCAACATGGCTGGGATAGGCAGGACGCTGGAAGCCAAGTACAGCCTCAGCTATGGTGGGGTGAGGTGGGGGAGTGGCCTGGAGCTTGAAAATCCCGTGGCAGATAGCATCGCTGTAACTAGGGAAGAATTTCCTCTTGGAAATGTGTGCTTTGTGTCACCTTTCACCCTGATGTGTGTCCACCTTTTAGCTTCATAGCTATCCCCAAAGACAAATGCCAGGTGTCAAATCTTAGATTTTGTTTTGCTCAAATAAAGGACATTGCTTAAATCAGTACTGTAATTGTCACTATGACTTACTTTGCTACTGGCAACATTCCTGAGAAAAATCTCATTTTTGACAATGTCACTTGGAAAGAACTGATGAAAAGAGTTATTTGCTGCTTACTTGCTGTCTTAGGAGGTGATAATACAGTTGTATAAAGTTTGTTATTTCTCTTTTTATTAAATCCTCTAGGAAAAAGGTAAAGCTAGCATGCATATAGTGTATTTATACACACCCAGATGCCTTTAGGAAGTTGAAACTACTGCAAGTCAAAAAAAATGTATTGGTAGAGGTAACCTTCCATGCATGAGATTAGCCACTTAGTAACTGCAGGCTGTGCCTCGCTTACTCACCTAATCACAGTGTCCTGGGCTGCTGTGGCTCCCTGCTGCTACCTGGTCAGACAGTAGAGTAGTTCAGGACCACCTTTAACCCAGAAAAAGACCAACATTCAGAGCAGTACAGTTTTTACTGTGTACATCTCCCTTTCTTGCTGCTGTGAAGTCATCTCTCTCTCTCTCCGTCTCTGTCTCTCTCTCTTTCACACGCATCATTCTTTAATCAAGTAATTAAATAGGAACATGAGATGAGGACTTCTTTCCATATTTTTTCTTGATTCTGCTTCACATGCAAGAAAATTTCACTGTTCTCCATGATAATTTGTTTGTCACTTTCAATAGCTGTGTGTTACTTTCAGTGGAGTTGAGTGCAAAATTCAAAGTTAATAATATCCATCTCAATTGATGGTATTTTATTATATTCAGTAGCTTCCAGCTATGTTTGCTCTCAAAGAGAATCTTAACATGTGTTTCGTTTTTATGGAAACCAGAGTCTCTGCCTTGCAGAGTTTTACATTGTGTGATGAGAAACTGAAAAGCCAGTTTGAATAAGCATTGTGTTTCCTCTAATGAAATTTAAATTCCAGGTTTGTTCACTGTGATTTTTGTTTTCCTCATGTTTTTAGTGAAACTGCTATTTTGCAACAAGGCTGAGATACAGAAAGATGCTTGGGCTGGCTCTTGGCTTCTCTCTGCTGGCTTATATTTCTCTGAAGGATTGAAAAATAAAGACAAATCTCCTTGGTGAACGTGCCATCATCATCTTAAGTAGTATCAGGAAATCAATGTTAGGAACTTACTTGCAAATGTTTAAAATGAAAAAAACTTTTTTTTTTTTTATTATCAGTGTTCTTTGAAATTCTCTGTCATTGTCTCTCCCAGTAAAATCATGAATTATTACATGTGTCCTTGACAAATTCTTACTGCTTGTGAGACTGCAGTGAATTCTAAGATTTTTCCACACTAGGGAAAAATTTCCAATAAGAACTATCACAACCTAATACCGTAGCCTATCTACTTGTCTTTGCATACCTCCATATATATATATGTGTGTGTGTGTGTGTGTGTGTGTGTGTGTGTGTGTATTTTTTTTTTTTGTACTCTTGGATCTTCTCCCATGACCGCATATACTCATCAGAATGGCCTGTATCTCAGGGTATTTAGGGTCTCACAATTTGCTTGGACTCGTAGTGATCCACCTTATAGCCTCTCTAGAGCTGGGAGTACAGGTGTGTGCCACCATGCCATGTCAATGGCCATCCCAGCACACCCCATGGGTGGGGCCCGCATGGCAGGCCCGGGGATTGAACCCCGGCCCCTTGCACCTGCTTGCAGGCACTTTAAATCTGCTGAGCTATTTGGCCAGCCTGCATAACCCCAATTTTAACACACCACATCAGGCAGTTAAAACCAGGAAGACAATGAGAACAGACCGAGATACATCCTTATTTCCAGGTCAATTACCGTCAAAATGAATGAGAAATTATGAGCTAACTGCCATAAATACGATGACGATTCCATGCTACGTGAGGTTTCTGACCGCGATCCTTTTCTTCCGCATCCTCAGTCTCCCCACGATAATCATTTCCTCATTTCCCCAGTCAGGTGTTTCCGAAAGGTCTTCCAGAGGAGTTCTCTGTGGCAGCCACGTTTCGTGTACGAAGAAACACCAAGAAGGAACGGTGGATCCTGTGGCAGGTTCTAAACCAGCAGAATATGCCTCAGGTAAGAACACACAGAGCTGCCTTCGTCTGTTCCCTGTGTGTGACTAGGTCAGGCAGGTCTCGGCCACCGAGACCAGGCATGATAGTGTATGCCTGTAATCCTAGTGCTTGGGAGGCCGAGATTGGTGAATCACTATGAGTCTAAGCTGTGTGGTGAGACCCTGTACCAAATAAATAAAAAATAAATAAATAAATAATAGATAAATAAAATTTTAAGTAAGTAAATGTAGTCTATATACACCTGAATACTCTTGGATCTTCTCCCAGGACCGCATTATACTCATCAGAATGGCCTGTATCTCAGACTCCATGTGAAGCTAGCTGGGGCTAGTTACTCTGCCACGTAAGCAAATACAGGTGTCATCTGAGATAGGGTATTAATGTTTCAGTTGTATGATCATGAATTTTGAGCTTATATTAGACAGGTTTAATAATTTTGAACATAGAGTTTTTAAAAACAGTTTAAACATTGAAAGATAACTTGTGTTTTTGCAGCTTTCCATAGTAGTTGATGGAGCGAAAAAGGTTGTGGAATTTATGTTCCAAGCCTCCGAGGGAGATGTGTTCAACTATATTTTTAAAAATCGAGAGCTCCGCCCTTTGTTTGATCGTCAGTGGCATAAACTCGGCATTGGCGTACAATCTCGGGCCATTTCTGTCTATATGGACTGTATTTTAATTGCACGTCGGCCGACCAATGAGAAGGACCACGTGGATTTTCAGGGAAGGACAGTGATAGCTGCTCGAGCTTCTGACGGCAAGCCTGTGGACGTAAGTTTTGATTATAGTTTTCAAAGTTATCCAGGGTCGTCTCTAAGTTAGAGCAAAATACTGGGTTAAAAGCTTTCTTCTTCCTTTCATTTGTCCCTAATTGATCCTCTTTTTGTCACAGTTTAATTTGCCCTCCGATGTATGAAGGAAAGCTAGTCATTTCTAATGATATTTTCACATATAGTATCCTCCCTGCAAGCAGGCACAGGGGCTATGCATTCCATCCCCGGACCTGCCATGTGGGCCCCACCCCTGGGGCACAGAGATGGCAATTGAGACTGAGGGTGGTGGCGCGCACCTGTAATCCCTACTCTTGAGAGGCTGCAAACAGGCGAATCACTATGAATCCAATCTAGTAGTGAGACCCTGTAGATCCTTCCCTAAAATATAAAAAAAAGTATCTTCCCTATTTTCACTCATTTTTCTCAGTCAGAAGGTATCTATAAAAACTTAGTAGAAGCAAATTTCAGTAAACACTGAACAATGCAATGGAAGTTTGGTCTGGGCCCATATGTTTTGAGTAGAAGGAGTGGAAAAAAAGATGAACTTTTAATTAAAGGATTCCAGATTATCTGATGTTTCCATTCAAGAACAATTAGCTGTTTTATTCCTCCTTACCGTAACAATTGCTTTGCATTCATACTTTTTTTTTTTAATAAACTGGGGTTTGGAGCTCTATAGAAAGGAAATAGAGTCACTAAAATATATCATTGGTTCTTTGGATGAGGCAAATTGGCTATAAAACTCTTGCCAATGAATAGGTCCTTACAAATTAATATTTGAAGCTAAGATGATATAGATTTATTGTTGATTTCCCTAAAAAACAAAGCCTATGCAAGGGAGATAAACCTATCTCCTTACCCAAGGGAGATATACCTAGTTTTGATAGCTACACATTTTCTTGTTGCTGCAATGATAGGAAAACCATGGGGGCTGAGGAGATAGCTCAGCAGCATAAGCACTTGCCTGCCTAGCACAAGGTCCTGAGTTCAATCCCTGTTACCACAAAAAAAAAGAAAATCTCTAGAACTTGAATAAAGATCATCAGAAAGAAATTTTGTTAACCAAATGACCTAATAGTCCAATTTTATTTAAAAAACATGGCTTTGTGCAAATGTGTATTTGGCCTATCTATCTATCATCTATCTATCTGCCTATCTATTATCTATCTATCTATCTATCTATCTATCTATCTATCTATCTATCTATCATCTATCTACCTAAGAAAATAAACATAAGGTCATAGTGAGAGTTCAGGGATGACCAGGTCCCAGCAGAAGCAGCACACACTGCAAACAAGACCCTGGTGGTGTGGGGTGGCCGAGCTGGTGTGGGCATCACATGAGATTTGAAAACCTCGCACAGCTGCCCAGTTTATCACCTGTGAGTGCACCCATGTAGGTGTTCATTCACCTCAGCCTGCGTATCTTCAATGAAGGAAGAACTGGTAAAATCCCTAGTTGTAATCACGCAAGGTCTACATCATAGTGAGTGGGGAATGGGTACTTTCACTTACCTACCCAGAACCAAACTCTAGCGTAAGAAGGGGGTGGGGGAGAAGAAACACAAACTGTTTCTATTCTCAGACATCTCAAAGGCTAATAGGATTGAAACCTGTCTGTAAATGGCAGCTGCTAATAATAACAGTAATAGTTATAATAACAACAGCACTAGGCAGTCCTTTTAGAAAGGAACTCTCTAGTGCCCCAGGAGCCAGTGGGAGCCAGCAGTGTGGCCTCTGAGGTGTAACCTGGAGTGGCAGGCGAGAATAGGAAGGGAGATGGCGCTCCAGGGACTTCCAGAGGTGCAGGGAGTGATGGGAGCACCTGCTTGGATACCAGTGTTTGGGGCTGGAATCTGGACTCCTATAGGACTAATTAGAGTGAGGCTTTCTCCAGTTTCAGAGGATCTGGAAGAACTCAAGAGGAAACTGGGCTGAGTTCATGGAAATAGGAGTGGCAGGAAGAAGGGAATGAGTTACTCTAAGAGTGGGACCCAGCCTTGGATCTTTCCTCTAAGGTCGAATGTATCGTGTCCTGCGTCTCATTTGCTTTGCAAGGAACGAGAGTTAGTCCCAGAATTTCAGGCTGAAGAATATTGGGAATTTCTTCATAGAAAGGGCATGATGTAAAAATCACATACATTATTACTGTGATTCTGTCCTTTAAGGTGGATTCTTAGTTCATTGGAAGATAAAATTGAAAGTATGTCATGAGGAAGTTTGAATTAAATTACAATCCTACTAAAATTTTAAGTCGGCTAATTTTTCATTTTCTTCAAATATATTCAGTAGAACTGCAGGTCTGTTGTAGAGTGACAATGTTTTCTTAATTGAGATGCATGTTCCTGAAAAAAAAAATGATTCTAACTGGTTTTATAATACTTATTCTAGCTGTGAGTTTTTGAGAAAAAGAGGTAACAAAACTGATGCAATGTTTTTTAAGAAAAAAATCTTCAGTTTGGCATGAATCAGTGTAGACTTAGCTGTTCTTCTAAAACACTGTATCAATAAAGGATTTTGAGGTATCAGTAATGAAAGCACAGGTAAACTAGCTTATAATTTCAGTGTGAGGAACACTCAATATTAATCCTTCAAAATTTGATAAATTTATCTTTAGCTAAGTATTATAACTTATATGTAGAACCTAACAATAGCATTTTACTATTTTTACCTATCTTAATAATAATGATGATGATTACTTTTAGTTAAGAATAATATAGAAGGGGCTGGCCAAGTAGCTCAGTAGATTAAAGTGCCTGCAAGCAGGTGTAGGGGCCAGGGATTCGATCGCAGGGCCTGCTGTGCTGGCCCTGCCCCCAGGGCACACTGAGGTGGCAACTGAGATTGGGCATGGTGGTGTGCTTCTGTAATCCCAGCTCTGGGGAGTCTGTAAACAGGTGAATCTCTACAAGTCTAGTCTAATAGTGAGAGCCTGAACACCCTGTAGAACCTTCCCTAAATTTTTTTAAAAGAAAGAAGGAAGGGAAAGATACATATGTGTATACACAGGATAGATTAATTGCACTGCTGGTTTCTCCTGCTCTATTGGAAGGAACAGTTAAGACATTTTTTTTTCATTTTAATTTTTTGACCAATTTTGCATGCTTATAGCCAGGAATCTGAACAACTAATTTGAAGACAACATTGTGCAATGTAACAACCTCTGTTGAATTCCTATCATACTGTTTAGTGAAATTCTGTATCATTTCTAATTTTTAAAAATTATTTTATTATCTTTAAAAACAAAGAAGATGAAGGACAATATTAATTGGAACCTCCATTCTTAATTCTATATAATTCTTATGCTACTGTCAGTGTTTCATTAGAATATTTAAGACAGTGTTTCTTTACAAACAAAATTACCTCAAAAGTTTAAGAAAATTTGTCAAAGAAAAATCATTAAATGTCAGTCTCACAGTGCTTCATTGCAATACTTGCAAATCTCAAATTACTTATGAATCTGTGAGATATTTGGAGCTCTAAAGGCTTTCTATGACCCAAATTAATTTTGTTTATGTTAGTGGAGAGTAAGTTATAGTTGTTCCTCTTTCCTCTGTGTGTGTGTGTGTGTGTGTGTGTGTGTGTGTGTGTGTGTGTTTGTATAGATTCACAGCTATTTGGTCTTTCCATAAAAAAATATTTACTAGTTAACCTCAAAGTCTGTTACACTGAAGAAACAAAGAACAAGGGAGAGGAAAAGGAAGAGGGGGAGAGAGTCCCAACTCATATTAAACCTGATGTTACACATTGAATCATCATGCAATTAATTTAACTCAAAACTTTGCGAATACAATCTAATTCCAAGGTTCCACTCAATGCTTGGGTATAAAAAACATTTAGTACATATCATGCCTATCATGTTCAAATAGCCTACTTAAGCATTTATCACTTTGATATTTTATTAGTAGGATTGTTGACTTCTTTTTAGAGGGTTGTTTGATCTCTCATTTCAGGACATGATTATACTTTCCTTGCACTACTTTTAATTTCATGTTAAAATGCCAAAAAATGTGAATCTAAGCAAATAGAATCAATTACTTTATAAAATGATTATAATAAATCTTTGCAAGGAATGTTCTCATATGATATAAAAACCATAGCTTTTAGACATAATTCATGAAAAACTACTTTTTTTCTTACTAAGAATTATTCTTCTGCTTATTTGCCTCAAAAAGTAGACTACGTGCAGAGATAAAATCCTCCCATCATATTTTTTTTAATACTCCTACTTTCGACTTCACTTTTTCTCCAATTTTCAGTGTTAAAATATCCACCTTTTATGTGCATATTTTACTATGCTGTGCATACTTCTTTCTTTTATTTTTTTTCCTTTCTCTCTCTCTCTCTCTCTTTCTGTCTTTCCTTCTTATTTCTTTCAGATATAGCCTCTGGCTATATCTGAACTTTCCAAGTGATCTATAAAGTAGCAGATCCTACATTACATAAAACATTTTAAAAAAGCTAATTAATTGATGTTGCCTTTCCTTTTTAAAAATATATTTTATTTTAAAGACAAAAAACAAAAAGCAAGAAACAAGGGCAGAAACAGAGTAACATACAACATTACGTATGGTGCAGGTTTTCAAAACAAGAATAATAAATTAACCACAGTTGTTATATTACCAATTTTTATCCTCAAGTCTGTTGCTCAGATTAACAGATATAGGTTGTAAGACTGGACAGATAATTGAACATTTATGCTTTTCAATAAACCTTAATTTTTTTCTTGTCCTTTTTACTTTCTATTTCGTTAATTTATTTTAAAGAGAGTTTACCATAATTGATAAGACATTAGAAGCAGTACACATTTAGAAGAACGAGATGAAAGGTATTCAGCTGTGGGTTTTGTATTGCACATTGCTGTTCTATGTAATTGCTCAGATTATAGATACTAGCATATAAAGTAAGTCAGAGTGAAAACTTTAAACATTAACTGCTACTTTCAAAGAACTGATGGAATTAGTAGTGCAATCATCTCAGCTATCCTGTATATATACTCCCATAATTTTTATCCTTTTATATTTTTCCTTTTCCTTACTTTGATGTTTATTCCTTAAGTTCAGTTTCTGTTTTACTGTATCTATTTTACCTTTTATATTTTATTTTTCTTTCAAGCTCTTACACTAGGGAGACTATGATATTTCCACATGTGGGTCTGATTTATCTAAGTTGATGTGTAAATATGATTCTCAAAAACTCATTATGTATTTTACTGTTCATTTTTTTTTAACAGATTGAACTTCACCAACTTAGAATCTACTGTGATACAAGTTTCATAGCTCAGGAAGCATGTTGTGAAATAGCAGCTACTAAGGTAAATTCATTTTCTTAGCATGTGAAATTTAACTTATGCCAGTTATCTTTTAGTTGCATAATCTGTAGATTCCAAGTGAAGGACAATACTAAATATCTTTTGATGAAACCAGGTAATTTATTCTAAGTAAGGAAACTTTTTTTGAGTGCTTTTCCATAGTTTTAGAATCTCTAATTCTAGGGGCTCACAAGAGAGCTCAGTGGTCGAAAGCACCTGCTTACTCAAGTCTAGGCAGCTGCAGGGAAAGAACAGTTCTGTCCCGGGCACCACGTGCCATGCCAGCCCCGCCTACAGGATGCGCTGAGCCTGAAAATAAATAATTAAATAAATGAACAAACAAACCTCTAATTCCAGATTTCAAGGTGAATTTGGGGGATCATGTGTCCCTCACTTTAGACTTACTACAAGTAAAAGAGGATTTTTTTCCTTTTTTCGATGTTCTCTTTTGTTCTCCTGGAGCATCGTTGCTTCCCACTTAGAGACACTTTAAATCTCCAATCTCACTTCATTGTCACTTTCACCTCACTAGCCTGTCCCTGTTCCTGTCTACTTTTCCTTTCTGATCCATTTTCTTGTATGTATGTATGTATGTATGTATGTATATATGTATGTATGAATGTATTTAGTTCAAGGTCTGTAGGAATTCACTACACAGATTAGACTCATAATAATCCTTCTGTTTTCAGCCTCCCAAGTGCTGGGATTACAGGCATGCACCACCACACCCAGTCTCAATTGCCATCTCAGCGCTCCCTGGGGCAGGGCTGGCAGGGCAGGCCAGGAATCGAACCCTGGTCCCTGCATCTGCCTGAGCAGGTGCTTTGATCTGCTGAGCTATCTATCTGTCTGGCCCTCTGATGCATTTTCATCCTCATCTTCCTTCCTTCCATCCTCACAGATGGCCCCTGGCCCTTCCCTCTTTGGTGTTGCTCTTCTACTCTGCTTTCCTGTGGCTATGAGTTCAACATCTTAGTTCATCTCAGTCCTTCTTCATGACCTCCATTGCTGCTGAAGTCCACTCTTAACCCCATGCCTGGAATTTTGCACCATGCCCATTGCCTTTCCCATCTCCTGTGCATCTTCTTCACACCACAACCAGAATAAGTCTCTGACTCATTGCTTTATATATTCATTCACTTTCTTGCAGAAAATTTTAATTATTCAAAATCACTGATCTTCCAGTGTTTTGATCTAAGGAATAAGGCTAAGAAACATAAATAAATTCCCTCACCTTTTCGCAAAGCTTCAGGTGACTCTCTCTTAGCAATAGAACTTGAATCTTGTTCTTTAAACTTCTCACTCTAAGTGCTCCTGACCTAACTCTGAGGTTAAGCTTCATTGCCAACTTGATTGGCTTGGAAGCCAACTAGGGGGTTAGGAAAGCACACTGTTGGCCATGTCCACCTTGGAAGCATGACCACAGACAGCCCCTGGCCCTTTCCTCTCTGGTGTTGTTCCTCTACTCTGCTTTCCTGTGGCTATGAATTCAACACCTTAGTTCACCCAAGTCCCTCTTCCAGACGTTGTTTCTGTCTTGAAACCAGCCTATCATGGATTTAATACCCTAAATCTTTAAACCAAATTAGAACTGTCATTATTTAAATTGTAGATATCAGCTAATTTGTCCCACCAGTGGACAAGCTAATATAGAAATTGATATGCTGGAGTGGGGTCATTGCTGTGACTATACAGTACTTGCTATATAGTTCAGGAGCCTTTGACACTGGTAGTAGAAGGAGTGTGGGAAGGTTTGGAGATGTGGGCTAGGAAGTTGTAAGCAGAGCTTAGTAGGGGATTCTGGGAAGAGCAGAATGCTCTCGAGAATGCAGTAAAAACGATGCTCAGGAGGAAACAAGAACTGTTGAAAATTGGACTGTGTCAGTCAGGGTTTTACTAGAGGAACAGATAAAACACAAGGAACAGATACAATACAAGATGTACAAATGTATAACAAATTACAAGATTGGCTTCTGGTGGCCAGCCACACATCAGATGAGGAAGCATGCAGAGGGCATCTGTACATGGGAGACTGAAGGCTCCAAGGTCTGGAGCTCAGTGAAGTGTTCCCTGCAAGTCCGTGTTAGGAGGATGTAAGGCTGCAGAAGAGTCTGTCCTAATAGCTAGGAGATGATGTCCAAGCTGGCTGTGAATCCCCTAGGAAACAGGACTCTCCATCCTTCCTCAGTTCCCTTGTAAGTGATAAGTCACTCTGGGGTGGGGCCTCCACGACTTAGGGTGTGGAATTGCTGAGCTAATTTAGTTAATTAAGCTTTTAGCTTTTCAAGTTGACGCAATGTATCAGCCAGAATGCTGTTATGCATACAGTAAAGCACATGCTCAGGAGGAAACAAGACTAAGGGCCGTATATGTTGCATTGCGTATATCTGTCTTTATCTTCTTTATATCCTCAGACTTTGCATGAGATTGAGATTATGGGAAGTAGACTAATTTATGTGGTGGACGAAATTTCAGGGCAACCTAAAATTTGGCTGTGGCATGAGTGTTGTTGGTTGCTTTTGGCCAAATGGACAATGAGAATCGGGAACAAAAAGGAGAGATGAAAACCTTAAATTTTGATCTAAAATGGAATGTGTGTGAAGCTGGGGCCAAACCAAGAGAACAGTAACGTTATAAAGGGGCGAGAATGACAAAGTGAGGGCCGGTGAGATAGTACAGCCGATTAAGGCACCTGCTTCAGCAAGCACAGAGACCATGGTTGGATCTGGGGCACCACATGCTGTGCCAGCCCCACCCCCAGGTTGACTGAGCTGGCTGGAGTCCAGGTGTAGTTGCACACGCTTGTTATCAAAGAACTGGGGAGTCTGAAAACAGGAGGATCACCATGAGTCCAGCTGCATAGTGTAGCCCTGTAACAACCAAAATACATTAAAAAAAAAAAAAGAATGACAGAAAGAAAAATGCCATGAGGACTTGTCAGAAATTAGCAAGACCCCACTCATGGCAGCCTCGAGGGTGCAAGTGGGTTACCCTCTCATTTCAGAACAGTCTCTAGAACTCCTGCTTCAGAAGGGCTCCCTAGGAGATATGTTGCCTGAGATTAAGTTCATCATTCTCAGTCATCCAGGCACTCAGAGGCCACTGCAGCCATGCTCCAAGGGGGCCTGACTACTACTTTCAGGACAACAGACCCTGTCACTATTCATGTGATTCTGCTTCTATCAGCATACAGACTGTAAGAGCTATACAGTCATGGAAATTTTCACCCAGATTTAAGTAAAAGTCTGGTGAGACAGGTAAAGTACCCTGGAGAGGCAGATGCCAGAAGCTGTGTGAATGAAGCTGGAGGTACGGTAGAGACCCCAGGAAGACAGAGATACCAGGAAAGAGAACCAAGAAAAGCTGCATGCTGAAAACAAGTGGAGTCAGCTTAAGAGAAAGCACACTTGATCTGCAGCAAACAGGGTCATAGGGATAGGCCTACACAAGTCTTCTGAATCTTCCATCTCACCACTGTTTGCCCCAGATTGAAGCATGGAAGTATAGGATTTAATGTTTGTCCTGCTGGTTTTGGTCATGCTTTAGTCCTATTCTGTTCTATTTTCCTGTTGGAATGTGCAAGTTTACTCTATGCCACAGTAACTTGTTTTAATTTTTAGAGGTTCACAGATAAGCTTTTGCATTGAGTCTTAGAAGGGAGTTGGACCTGAACTTTTGAAAAATTAAGAAACTGTTGAGACTTTGGGGAAGGGATTTTTGTATTGTATTGTATCATTTTAAATTTTTAATCTATGATTGTTGGAGATTATATACTTGGAAAGTGTAGTTTAAAGAGCAGTACTTGGGTATCAACTGATAATGGGTAGAACATATTAGTTAAGTTTAACTGTCAAATTGATTGAGTCAGGAGCTGACTGAGAAAATAATAAAAGATCCTTCTGGCTTTGTCTGGGTGGGCTGTGAAGGAATGACCTTGGGAACGGTGTGAGGGCCCTGGCCCCCTGCTCACTGGCCCTGGTCCCCTGCTCTGTCTCCTGGTCACTGTGAACTAAGCAGCATTGCTATGCCACATCATTTGTCACAAAGCAGCTCATGCTTTGGATCCAGAGGACCATAGACCAAATTGTTTGAAGTCATGAATCTCCTCCCTTATATTGTGTGTGTCAAGTATTTTATCCCAGTATGAAGAAACCTAACATACTAACTGTGCTGCTATGACTTTTTAAAGCCATGTTTCATCTCTAGAAAAATTCTGAATTCATTACTTTCTATGCCTCTCATCCTGATTGTAATGTGCCATCTTATCTGACATAATTATATTTATTTTAAATTATCAAAGTGCAGGATCCAGGGAGATGGTTCAGTAGAATAAGTGGTTCCTTGGCAAGGGCAAGGGTCTGAGTTCAATCCCTGGTCCCACCAAAAAAAAAAAAAAAAAAAAAAAAAAAAAAAAAAAAAAAAAAAAAAAAAAAAAAAAAAAGAAAAGAAAAGAAATTATCCAAGTGCAATTTAGATTAAAAGAGAAAAGTTTTACTGATACTTTATTCTTCTTTTTTATATAGAGTGTGATGTTCAAAAAGATAGCAAACCATCATTTCTTGATTTGCTGACTTTATAAAAAAATTATCCATTTATTAAAAAAATTATATAAAATATTATTTATTTAAGAAAGGTGTTGCAAAACAAGCACTTCAAAAACTCACTGAAGCAAAAAATGTGGAAAGTAAAAGATGAAAAGTACCAAAAATACTTTTGAAAAAAAATAAATCTTATGTTTCTTAAATGTTCTATATTCGCCAAAGAGAATTACATGACAATTTTATCAAGAACTTGTAATTAAAAGCATCTCCTGACTCTCTCTTGCACTTTGTGTAGAAGAATGGGAAAGGACGCAGATGACTGAAAAGACAGACCAGTCTTTAAAATATTATATGTTTTGCTTACATAACTTGGTTCTATAAAACATATCTCCAATCAAGTTTATGGTTTCTTATTCCAAGGAAGATGAAAGGCAGCCAAATATCTTTCTATAAATATCTAAAAAGATCATTTTGAATACCAATTGACAGACTTAAAATACCTAGATTTCCTGGAGCCCCAATTTTAAATCTTGAAGATACTAATTTTCCAAAAGTTTTTTTTTTTTCATTATACTCTATCATGTAAGAGCTCTTAATATTCTCTTTGACTTAAAAGTAACATAAAGATATTTGGATTTATCTAATGATGTATTATTGACCAATAAACAATGTCCCATGTCATTATATAATAGACATTTCTAAGTTGAAGTATGAGAAAACTATTTAAAGAAATGCAGATAATAGATTGGCTGAGGTAGTTTAGTAATTTGAAGCAGTGACTGACCTCACACACTGTGAACAAAAAAGCGTGCTATCGTATTTTAAAGAGATAATTTGAAAATTAGTTTTAGAGTAAAATAAGCTAGGATTTCACCCTCAATGGTGGGGAGGTGGAGTAAATTATTTTTTCATACTGATATTTATTTGGGGTCACCATCCATTTAATGATGAACAGAAAATAGAAATATGCTAGATTTCACCAATAGAAATTTATAATTTGGAAGATAAATAATTATGTTAAAGTTATATGAAGTATTTGTTGTGCTTCTAATACAACTATATTCTTTGTTTCTTCCTCCTTGTATTGAAGTGAAGGAAAGCTGAGTGTATGTTTCGGTCAACCTCATTTTTTCCTGGAGTCTGAAGCTCAGAACACATGTGTTTTGGGGTTAGTGCTTTGTGGAGCACTTCAAAGGTGAAACTGACTCAGGATCATCTGTGAACGTGTTTCTTGTATTAAATTAGATTTTCAGTTTCTGAAGTGGTCGCATTTTATGACAGCAAGGCATAGAAAGAATGAAGAATGAATTTGGAGAGGAGAGCAGCAACATTTGTTGAAAATAGACGAGACGTGATCACGGCTTCTGGGGCGAGTGTGCTAAACACGGCAATGAGAAGCAGAAGGCTCTGTGGGAGCAGAGCTTACTGGCCTGGTTTATATAGCCTTTGGGTAGCACTCGTGGGGAGACGGCTACTTGTACAGTGAAGCCTAAAAAATAATTTTCAAGTAGGGTAAACGTCCCACGTAAATGCTCTAATATTCAGCGCAAAATTCCAATTGGTAATGGGAATCTATGGGGTAAAATATGGCTGAAAAATGTGAACTGTTTGGGCCAAATAATAATCTTGTTTAATTTTTATTGAATGTGGTATTAAAGTTTGGACTTGGAACCTTATTAAGACAACTACATAATCACTAAGTCTAAAAAGAATACATAGGAAAGAGCTAGTGGTGGAAACGGGAAATTAGTTACAGTATGTCTGGGTACTAATTTTGTTATAGGCTTTGTTCTTATCAGAAGTCTTAAAATGTTATCCATTTTTCAAAGCAATTTTTGTTATAAAATTTTAATTTTATTAATCATCAAACAAATGGTGACATTTCTTCCCCCAAATAAACATTAACTGTGCATATTTATTTTAGAAAACTTGGAAAATACCACCAAATACAAAACGAGGAAATTTGTGTCAACTGTGATCTCAGATAACTATTGACAATACTGGAAATATTGTCAATATTAAAAATCCTGAAAATACTTTCCTGTGCCTTAATGTATATATAATTTATGTGAAGCAACTTGTCAACTTTCCCTTGAGTGCTCACCTTTTATAAAGCCTCAAAGAAATTATTTTTTGGTACCAGGTATTGAACTCAGGACCTCGCACTTGCTAGGCAGATGCCTCAAATTCTTAGTCATGTGACAAGCAAGATACATGATGTTAAGAAAAGATGCATTTATACTGTCTTCTGAGTCTCCATCTGGATTAATATTTTTTTAAATGTTCATTTCTTTGTACCAAATTTGACTTCACCCCAGCATGTTCTAAACATATTGTGTAAGTATAAAGTCCAATACTTACATGTAGCACTGGAGACTTATTTAATATCTTTAAAGGGCAGTGGACTAAAATATAGAATGTTTTAATTAACAAAGTGTCCTTATAGAGTACACAAACGGATTATTTCCTACTTTGCATACCTTTACAGTCATTTTGTTGAAGTAATTATGCTTTACAGATTTAAATTGCGTGATTTCGCTTTAATTTCTATTCCCCAAATAGGTACTCACACAGGGTTTGTAGAAATCATTTTTGTTGCAAGAACGATATTGTAATGTACGGTCTTAGGGCACCTGCCATAAATTGCCAAGTGTAGTTTGGGAATGTCACTGAAATCATTAGCTTTAATACCTTCCCTATGGGCATTAGTGGAGCGAACCACACTGAAAGCTCAGTGATAAAGAGAGGAGGGGTAGCACTCTTACCCACACAGGAAACCAGTGTTTGAATCATAAGCCTGAGGGCCAGCGAGCTAGCTCAGCGGTCTAAAGCGCCTATTTAGGCAAGTTTAGGTAGGCTCAGGGGACTGGGCTTTAATCCCTGGCACCACATCCCACGCCAGCCCTGCCTCAGGGTGGGCTGAGCCAGCCAAAATAAATAAATAAATTAGGGCTGAGGAGACAGCTGAGCAGCTTAAGTGCCCACCTGAGAAGTGCAAAGTCCTGAGTTCAATCCCCAGTACTACAAAAAAATTAATAATTAATTAATTAATAAGAAGGAAGTTCCCGCAGGCAACCGGCCAGCCCTAGTCTGGTGTGAGCCAGAGTCTGGAATTGATCTTCTTCTCTACCTTCTCTTTTAGTGCCCAGAGCAGGAGGTATTTGGAGAGACACCGTCAGCATCATCCATCACCACTCACTCCAGCAGGATGTCTGCCTACCCGCCGGCAAAGCAGGAGCTGCAAGACCTGTGCTCCTGCGTTCCGAGCAAGGTATGCCAGCACTGGTCTGTGCCCTGGGAAAGCCGTTGCAGTCAACAAACCAGGCTTGAGACTGTCCTCTCTCAGAGACTTTCCCCCATTAGTTCCTGAGCCCATCTGATTCTTCTGCAGTGATGCAAATTAGAATGAATAAACATGGAAGGAGAAAGCCACCCCCATACAGGCAAATACTGAGCATTTGATATGTGGCAGAAATGGGCTAGAGATCTGGGAATTCAGATAGAACCTGCTCTTCAACAAACATAAGCTGGAGTACTGTAGGCGGTACTTCCTTTCTGTGCAGTGGCTGTATTTGTTCAGTAGCCGAATTTCCAAAAGCCACATCCTTCTAAACAGCCAGAATAACTTGTCTCACCTGTACTGATCGGGAGACTGTCTGTGGATCCACGCGAGCACTTCTTGTGGATGTTGTGGCCCTCAGGGGCTCTGTGCTTGCTCAGCTGGGGAACGACACTGCAGAAAGGCAGTGTCAACAGGGAAAGGCCCATGGGGGTGAGGTCAGAGAGGAGGGCCGCTCTCTTCCTAGCTGCAGAGTCACTGCCCCGGATGCTGAATGGTGGTGGAAACACTGAGAAATGTGCCTTGTGAAAAAAGGGAGGGAAGATGTGGAGCCACAGACCTGTGGAACCGCAGGCGTGTCTCAGGGGAGCCAGGGCCCTTGCTGTTCCCAGTGACATAGGTCTGGATGTGACTGGAGCTCAGTGTGCCAGAATGCTTCCTAACACACACACATTTACCTGTGCCCAGGGAGAAGCAGGACTGCCAGGAGCTCCTGGCTCACCTGGACAGCAAGGGGAGAAAGGAGAGCAGGTAAGACGCATGCGCAATACCAGGTCCTGATGGGCACAGTGGCTGTTCTGCCATGACTCATAAGATGCGTCTATCTCACTCTCCTGTGCCTGGGAAGAATTTGATGGATGAGATGACAAGGAACCCACAGCTCTGAGTCTGTAATTCCCAATCTGTGTTAGACATTGGTCCTTCTTTTTTCCTCTCCTCAAACTTCACTGTGATGGTTCTCATTCTTTGGGGTCATGTCTTGTTAACTCCTAAAGTCAACTGCTTCATGCTAATGCTAGGAGTTGATTGTGCCTGTTATCTTCCCAAAGAGAGATAGGTTTTCATTCTTTTCATGTCTTTACTTGGAAGTCTGTAATCCTGGATCCTGCACATCGTCTAGCTTGGCTTCATTTTTTGAAAGGCAGGAGGCTGATATTTGAGAGTTGATGACTCCTCAGAGTTTCAACAAATGGACAGCTGTATGACTCTCAGAAATGTGGCCCTGATGCTGAGGGTGGGGACACCGGGCATGTCAGCAGGGGTTAGAGGTGGATTGCAGTGTGCATGATTATTTAAGTCATAGTTCTTTGGAGACTTTTGCATTTATATCATTATATGAAAATTTAAAGTAATCAGACAGGCAGTTTTAACACTTCTTCAAACTAAGTGCACAAAGCATTACAAATAGCATTAGAATTCATGGAGCGTTTGCCCTATGCCGCATGCTAAGTGTGCTCTAGAAATGGTACTTTGTCTGATCCCCCTAACACTCTTCATTTTAGGAATAAGTGTTGCAGTTTTATAAATGGACAACTTGAAATATCAGATTGAATTACCACCTTGGCCATGGAGTTGGAAGCCCAGCCAGGACCTGATCCAGGCCTGCGAACGTGGTGCCTTTCTTTTAACCAGTGTCTGTTCTCAAGTCTTCTTTCTATTCAAAACCACTTGGGTGTTATGCATCTGTGCTCTGTGATCAGGGCACTCTCTGCTTTCCAATAATTTATTTTCTGTCCTCATAACTTCATAGCGAATATGAGCCTAATTTAAAAGTATTTAACCTCAAAGATTTTATTAGAAGCATACATGTTTGCATAGTTTATAATCCTCTTGGGGAGGGGGTTCATGTGCACATTATAGCTCATTTTTTCTTAAATCTCCTTTCATTCACTGTCCCCTCTTCTAATTCCTCTACCCAGATTTTATTTCTGTTGATACTATTATTAGCTCCTGCAATGGCATAAAGTGTCACCATACATTTAGGTTATCAGGTGCCTTTGGATGGCGGATCTTTACTCTACTTATTTTATTTCATCTTCCCTTCCTCTTCACCCCTTGGCCTTGTTCCCTTGGACCCCTTCCCTATTGTAAAGACCCTTTCTCTTGTCCTCTTCTATCCATCCTTTATCATTCTCTTCATTTGTGCTTTGCCTCACTCAAATGAGAGACACAATATGGTATTACTTGTGTGTCTAGTCTATGTCGCTCAACATTACACTTGCCAGGCGCATCCATTTTCCTAAAACATCTCAGATTTGTCATGCATTATAGCTGTGTAGTATTCCATTACAGTATACAGATACCACATTTTCCTTATCCAGGCATCTGCTGGTGGTATACAGACAGATTCCAGGAATTAGCTATTACAAGTGGTGCTGCTATAAATATTGTTGTGTATGTATCTCTACAGTGTGATGTCTTAAGCTCTTTGGAGAAGACACATAGAAAGGTCACATGGATTTCTAGTTTTAGTTCTTTGAGAAGTCTCCATGCTGATTTCCAGAATGGCTGCGCCAGTTTCATTCCCACCAACCACGAGTGATGGTTCCTTTCCACGAGAGTCATGCCAGCATTTGTTATTGTTTGATTTCTTAATGAATGCCATGCTTACTGAGGTCAGAGGGAATCTTAGCATTGTTTTGCATTCATCTAGTGGCCAGGGATGTTGGGCATTTTTTCATATGCTTGTTGACCACTTGCCTTTCTTCCACTCTGGAGAGTCTGTTCATTTATCTTGCTCAATTCTTGACTGGGTCTTTAATTTTAAGTGATTTAATTTTTTGAGTTCTTTATGCATTCTAAATAGTAGTCCTTTGAGGGGTAGCTGGCAAATTTTTTCCCTTTTTTTTTTTTTGTACTTTTTATTATTATTTTTAAAGAACACAAAATAGGGATAGAAGAAAACAGTATTACACATGATACAAGATTTCACTAAACAAAGTAATAGGGATTCAACAGTGGCTGCTATATTACATGATGTCATGTGCAAATTAGTTTTTCAGATTACCAGATATAAATGTATAAGCTTTGTTTTAAAAAAACAATAACTAAGAAGTTACAAGAAATTCAATAGAGGTAAAAATCAGAGTAAAAACAAAAACTGTAAGCATTAAGTGCTCCTTTCTCTTGTTTCTATTCATATAATTAGAATTCTCAAAGTAGAAAGGAGTAGGCAATAAATATTTAAAAATTTAAAATTTCTGAATTTAATTCAACTTATAATACATTTCCAAGAAAAATGAACCTTTTGCAGAAGAAATTTAAGTAAAATCATACCAAGATACACAGAAATGAAACTGTCAAAAACTTATTGTAAATAAAAAACTGGTTAAAGCATATACATAAAAAATACTAGCTATGGAAGAACAAAATTAAACAGCATCTTATTCCACATTAGGAAGAAAAAAAAAGGACCAAGTGTATAAGAAACTAGACTGATTAAAGGACTGAAAGAAAAAAAACGATCTATCCTCTTTGAATTTTATACTTGGCAAACATACTTTTGAAAACTAAAAGTAAAATATTTTCTAGTTATACAAACTTGAAATATTTTAATACCTCCAGACATAGCATATAGGAAATAAGAAAGAGCATAATTCAAAAGGCAAGAGAAGTTTCAGTATGCTCCTGGATGAACAATAAAGAGCTCTCAAAGTGACAGTAATCAGGACTATACAAAATATATTATATGAACTCTTATTTAAAAAGTCATTGAAAATTTCTATGAAACAGTACCAATCTTATGTCGGGTTGTATACTTTTTTTTCCATATATATGTGTGTGTATGTATGTATAAAGGACAGAGAATAAGTAATATAAAGTCAACAGAAAATAGAAATACACTTTTTAAAGTTTCTAATACTAGGAGAAGATATCATATGATGTCTTTTAGATAAATTATAATTCAAAGATATAGTGTATATCTTAAAACAAAAATTAAGATTAAGAAACATTCAGAAAATTAAATACTAATTAATTCAAAATTAAATGTTTTAAAACAATTGAACTAAGAAAGAGTTTTCATGATAGTAAAGAAATACTAAGAATAAAACGTAAGATAAATGCTAGAATGACAAACAAATGACCCTCACTTCTGACAGTTTGGGGATAGGGTATAGCACAAAGTTCTAGTGTGTTGTGGACATGGATAATGACCATGACACTTACTGGTGGCCAGGTGTCACTTGTGGGACTGAGCTACAGCTATTTCCTTGAAATCTACCCTGTAGACCCATATGGAATCATGACCCATAAGATGCAAGAGAAGTCCATTTGTAGAGTGTGCTTATGGAAATATTTTGCTACTGTACACAAAAGAATAACTGAAAGGCTACTATTGTATACCTCTTATTCTCCTGTGTTTAATTGTTTGCCCTCTTTGGTGGGTTCTTTCCATTCTAGTTCATGGAGTTGTGATCATTTTGCTCCCTCTCTAGAACATCATTTAGTAGTCTGTATAGACTTGGCTTTGTCATCATGAAAATTTTTAGTTGTTCTTTGTCATAGAAGTATTTTACTTCACCATTATACTTGAAAGGGTTTTGCAGGGTACATCAGTCTGGGTTGGAAGTTGTTTTCTTGCAAGGCTTGAAGTACTTTATTCCATGCTGTTCTTGAGTTGATGGTTTGTGGAGAGAAATTTGCCATTATTCTGATGGGTTTTCCTTTAAACATGATCTGTTTCTTTTCTTTAGTGGCTTTTAGTATACTGTTCCTGTGCTGAATTTATGGGATCTTGATTATTATATGTCTGGGAGTGGGTTTAATTGGGTTGATGTCATTTGGAGGTCTATATGCTTTGGTTAGCTGAATGTCAGATTGTTGCCCCATGTTTGCGAAGTTTTCTGCTATTACTTTTGCCCATATTCTTTTTATATCATTTGTATTGACTCCTTCTTTCTCATTGAAGCCTATTAGTCTCACATTGTTCATCTTTGCATCATCTTGCAGGTGTTGAATTATTTTTTCCTGCATCCAAGTTGTTTTTAAGAGATATTTGCTCTAAAGAGTTATTGCTTCATTTTTTACTTCAGAAATTACTTCTGATCTGATCTCTTTTATACTTTTTTGCAGTTGTTTCTTTACTTCCAACACTATTATTTCAGAGATTTCAGGCATGTGATTTCCAATTTCCTCTATGCTAGTGTCTTCTGCATTTGTACTGGGTGGACTTGGGGTCTTAGACTGGTTTTTGTTCCTTCTCTTTGTCATTTTGTATACTTTGACCTTTGGTGTAGAGCTCAGATAGAGTTATTACCTTAGTACCAGGTCCGGATCTACAAAGTTCAGACTCCTCTAGGTGGGTGTGGCTTGGGTCTGGCTGCTGTGCTCCACTTCTTCCTGCTATAGCCTTCCAGGTGAACCCTTTGTGTCACACTGGAAAGATGTTCTGCTCCTGGATCAGTTGGGTGGGTCTTGCCTCTTGCCTCTTTGCAGGGAGTTCTGCTGAGCCTATGCTCAGGGTCCTTCAGGATCCAATGTTTTTCCCATTCTGTAGGTTGTCTCCTCACTCTACTAATCAATTCTTTCTCTGTATAGAAAATTTTTAGTCTGCTATAACCCCACTTGTTGAATTAAATGTTTTTAAACCTTATCTTGTAGCTGGAAGAACCACAGATATGTTACAATGATGTACCTTAGGTACAATTAGAAGACTCAGGATAGGATAATTTCTGCGTTAATCACAACTTCTCAAAGGGCCAGCCACATAGCTCAGTGGATTAAAGCACCTGCAAGCAGATGCAGGGGCTAGGGGTTTGATCCCCAGGCCTTCCTTGCCAGCCCCACCCTCGGAGTGTGCTGAGATGCAATTGAGACTGGGCATAGTCTTGCATACCTCTAATCCCAGCACTTGGGAGGCTGTAA
This sequence comes from Ctenomys sociabilis, assembly GCA_004027165.1. NCBI lineage: Eukaryota > Metazoa > Chordata > Mammalia > Rodentia > Ctenomyidae > Ctenomys > Ctenomys sociabilis. The sequence goes on along the minus strand of PVKA01000773.1, from coordinate 86,531 downwards.
ACAGGAGAATCTAGTAGTGAGACCCTGAACACCCTGTACATCCTTTCCTAAAAAATTATAGTTATCAGAATAAAATGGTCAAGACAGCTCTCTCTGGAAGCTTCACTTTCCTGATTCCTGATGTAGGTGATTCCTTTCCACCTCCAATGACACAGCAGTGCTTGGAAAACTATATGTGTTGATTGTTTGGTGATTGAGATGTGCTGCGCACTAAACACATCCTCCTTAACTTGACCTTCCTGTTCTTTGATGGACCAGTTCTAGTGCTTAAGATAACTCGTTCAGAAAGAAATTCTATGTGTGTTTTGATCATTAACCTGTTACCTTCTAAAGATGTGTTTCCTCTCTATATAAGTGAATATCTCCTGTTAAAATATATAAACATCTATATTTTATTCACTCAATAAGCCTATTTATTAAGGACTTTAAATATTAGTTTTTTTTTAAAAATGCTGGACCTGCATTTTTTGCATGTTCTCACTCAGTTCTGCTGAGTTTATAATCTTGGGATTATTTAACATTTCCTTATATAGAAATAAAAGGACTGAGAATGAACAATAAAGATGATTAAAATATGATAAATATTAGATATCATAAATTAAATATCATAAATTAGATGTGATAAATATGTCAGATTTCTAAAACATATTACACAAAAATAATTATCTTAGAGGTACAATACCTTTATTTTCTGAGACAGAGACTTACCATGTAGTCTGAATTTGAACTCTGCATATAGCCTAGGCTTGCTTCCAACTCAAAACCCTTCTGTATCAGCCCCAGCCTCCTGAGTGCTGTGTTTATAAGCATGCACCATCACAGCCAGCTGACTATGATATAGTCTTCAAATATTAGAAATTGTTTCAAATTCCAAGATAAACAAAACTTACAGTGAAAAGAGTTGTTAGTAGCATGCAAAAACAGCTGGGCTATAGTAGTCTGAAAAACAAAGCAAATAAGAAAACTTCCTTTAGCTTTTTACTACATGCACCAGCTTTTGATTAACCAGTATAACCTTTGCCTTGTGAAAGTAATTTCAGATCACCATATTCCTGGATGTGTTTGTCTCAGTAAATTTTCTGTCAACACTGAGACAGAAATACCTGATGCCTAGAATTAAGGAAGGAAAGGATCAGTGAATTTATGGTTTGTGGAAATTTTAGTTCATACATCTGGCTCCAAGGCAGAGTGGTACAAGACAGAGGGCAATAGTTCACAGCCACAGAAAACAAAAGCAAGAAGAACAAAAAAGGAGAAACGCCAGAGAGCAAGTTTCTTTCCCCCCCCTTGCATTGCATCCAGATTCTCTGCCCCAGGGTAGGTGTAGCACTCACACCCATAATCCCAACACTGGAATAGGAATTAATCTCAAACTCAAGAAGCCCACACCATGCCAACATGAGGCTTTGGAGGGACAACTGGACACAAACCACAACAGTATTTTCTGGCAGTTGTAATAAACATGAACATCCTGTTTCCTTTTAAAGCATTTTTGATCATTTTGTTCCTGTTGCTTGTGTGACCCTGTAGCTTTAATGTACACCAGATGAAGAGTGCTTTCCTCAGCATTTGATTCTGGCTTATGACTCTCTTTATTAGAACAGGTGCACCAAGCAGCTGAAAAATTAATAATCAGAGGTCATTTTGTGATTGGAGGTATTGAATAGTTAATTTTATGAAATGACCAGAAGACCAAAGTTACCAAGGGAACTAGATGTTATTCTAAATATTCCCTTTTGATCTGTAAGCTGAAGAATGTATATTCAAGAGAGGAAGGGAAGCAATTGGGAAAGATTAACATCTTAGAGCTTATGTTTAGAACCAAATCCTATCTACCTTTGAGTGGCTTTGAAAATAATCCTTAATCATCCTAGTTCATGGTTAGTTGTGAGGAAGGAATATGCTATAAGGTACTACATACTATATGCAAAGTACTTGGTAAATATTGAGCAGTTTGTTTTATTCACACAACTAGCTGTTCTTTTCTGGATAGGGCATACTGCTTTTCTTTTCTTTCTTTTTTTTGTGGTTTTTTGAGATGGGGGTCTAGCTATGTAGTTCAGGTTGGCCTTAAGTTAACTATGTAGTCCAGGTTGCCTCAAACTTGTGTCAACCCTCTGGCATCAGCCTCCTAACTGCTGGGATTACAGGCATGTGCCAGCATATCTGGATATACTCTTTTTGTAAATTATTATGACTCCCCTGAATATGCTTTCCTTCTCTTCTCTTCTCTTCTTTCTCTTCTCTTCTTTCTCTTCTCTTCTCTTCTCTTCTCTTCTCTTCTCTTCTCTTCTCTTCTCTTCTCTTCTCTTCTCTTCTCTTCTCTTCTCTTCTCTCTCTCTCTCTCTTTCTTTCTTTCTTTCTACAAATATGCTGTGACTTAGATGAATACTCTGAATAAGCACATAAGTGTATCATGTCCCACTTCAGCCAAAATCTGCTAGTGATTTTCTATTTCCCTTAAGACAAACACCACTGGATACGAGTCTTCATGTGTATAGTTTCCCTTACTCCACTTCCTGTTTTGTAAGTTGTACACTGCCCTCTCACCTTGCTTACTCCTGCTCCAAGTCCTTTCCACCGGGACGCAGTACTCAGAAGGTTCTTCCAGATGTCTACCTGACTTTCCATATCATTTAGACCCTTTGTCAAAAATTCACTTTATAACAAAGATACCTATCCTCTTTTGTCCTTGTAAAAAAGCATTTCTCCATCTTATCTCTACCCTGTTACTTTCCTTAGGACTTTTATTGGATTTACTGCATAAACATCATCTTTATGAAACTATATATTTCCCCATTAAAATATGAGTTCTATGAGTTCTCTATATAGGGAACTAAAAAAAAGGAATGAATGAATGAATGAGTGCAGTATCTCAATGAATGTATAAGTGATCAACTCAGCTATTTCTAGAACCTGTAAATTCTACTTCCTTGTTACCCAGAAAAGTCTTCTAATCAAAGCAAAGTCAATTTATAAAGAAAAGCTAGACACAATAATTTTAGAATGACATTTTATCATTCACTCTTTTTCCTTAAAAAAAGTTTCTTTCATATATTGACCCAACTAGTTTTAGCTTAGTTTTTTTTCAATTATTTGATGATGAATCATAAATATTTTGAAGTAACCTGAAAGTTTTGCAACAGCTTGATTTTTCTCTTCACTAGCTTACTTTTCTTTTTTTTTATTTTGTGTATTTGGTACAGGATCTCACTACACAGCTTGGACTCATAGTGATCCTCCTGTTTTAGCCTCCCCAGTGCTGGGATTATAGGAGTGCACCACCATGCCTGGTCTTGGTGCATAGCTCAGTGTGCCCAGGGTGGGGCCAGCACAGCATGTGACACCAGGGATGGACCCCGATCCTTGCACTTGCCTGGACAGGCACTTAGACCACTGAGCTGTTTCCGCATCCTTGGACTACTTTCCTAACCTCTAAAATGATGATTCATTTATGACTTACCACTTTTTTTATTGAGCTGATAACTTTCTTGTGAAGTAATGTGGTTTGAAATATTGATGCTTATATTTAGACACCTAGTTGTGATCAATATTCTACATGAGGACATCTGGTCAAACTATTTTTTTTAAGAATAGGAAGAATTTATTGAATGAAAGCTTCTGACTGAGGGAGACTGAAAGGGCCCAAAAAGTGGGTTGCCCACTAAACTCACTTCTCAAAAATGTTTTCTTGAACAAATCCATGATGTGAGATGGGGGAGCTTAAGGTGGAACTGAACTATCACAAATCAATAAGATTGCAAGTATAGTAGCTTAGGTAATATTGATCCACTGGAAAATCATAAGGTGGGTATGAGAAGGGACAAAACTATGGTCAACTAGCAAGATTGCAACAAATATGGTTGCTAGGGTAATACTGATTAAATAGGAGCAAATGAAGAAACAAGTTGCATAGTAATTGCACAAGGGCAGACAAGGTCTTTCCTGAAAGGGGTGGAAAAGGGTTTGGCCTTCACCCCAAGAGGTAAAATGATTAGTAAAAGGGCTAAGAGTAACATCTTAGATTACTTATCTGAAGACTTTATCTTTTATTGAGCAAGAATCTTAAATCTTCTATGGGCTCACAGGAGTATTCTAAAGATGGTTGTTCACACTTAATGACAGTCTCTGGTTCCCAAGGCTGAGTCAGGTGTGGTCTATACAGGAATTCACCTCTGCTACTTTGACAACTTACGGAGTTGACAGGATCACAGTGAATGGTCCTTCCCAAGGTGGTCCCAGGGAGGGGATGATGAGAAAGGGAGTTTACTAGTATTAAGTCTCTGGTGTGAAATAAAGGATTTCCCACTTCTTTAAGCTAAGCTTCCCTTACTTTTTGATGAGTCTGTTGGCATGTACCCTGTGGGGTGAAAACCTTCAATGAAGGCATCTGTTTCTCTATCAAATAAGATCATGAGAAAAAAAATTCATAAAGCATTTCAAATGGACAGAAACCAAGAATTTGAGAGTACATTTCTCATTTTGATGATAGCTAAAAGTAGTAAGTGAGGGCACTATAATAGGGTCTTCAGAACTATTTTAAGAAGAAATCTCTTTAGGGTCTCAACTAGTTTTTCTACCTTTCCTGATGATTGTAGACTCACTGCACAGTGTTGGTGATAGAGAATGCCCAGTGACTGAGGGACATCTTGTGTAATGGTTGCTTTAGAAGAAGGCCTATTACTGCTCTGTAAGCTTTTAAGTTCAAATCTGGGGATGATTTCTGAGACTGAAACTTCTACCACCACTTTTGCCTTTTCTATTCCATAAGGAAAGGCTTCAACCCAGTTTTTGAAGGTGTCTATCAAAACTAACAAGTACTGAATGCTTTTACTCTTCTGTATCAGTAAAGTTAAGCTGCCAGTAAGTGTACAAACCATTCTAAAAGCACTGGGATGACAGTTGTAACCCACTGGCTCTCAGAATCCTCTACTTACGGAGTCTGATACTTTGTTTAACTACTTCCAGTTTTAGCTATAATTATCTCCAAAGTTTTGATGACTTATGAGAAACAGATACAACAATTAAGACATTATTTTTCACCAATAGAACTCTTAAGTTATTATACATAGTCAACAATATATATTGTAATTCATTAAACCAGTATGAGAATCATTCTGAGTAGTTGCCAAGCTGGGTATACATATAATAGTATTTAGGCAGGATAAGTTATCACTTCCTATGATGGAGCTGGACTATAGGCACAGCTGAAAGGAATCAGTGAAGTGAAAGTCATCCCTATTTTTAGCTTAAGTGAGTTGCCATCTATCTAGTGAATGTTTATAGAAAGGTGATAGCTTTAAGGAAGGCCAAGATTGAAAAGAAGGGCAAAGAGACCTGTGCCAGTGTTCAGCAGTAGGCTGGCTTCTTTCTCTCTAGAGTCATGATTACTCAGGGCCTTTTGTGGAGATGAAAAGCAGAGGTGACAATACAGCCAGAGAGAGAGAGAGGGTAGAGTGTCCATGACCCTTTAGTCTTGCTAGACCAGGTGGGAAGATGAGTCTGAACTCTGGAGCCTCTGCCACTGAGTGAAGTCTCACTTCCAGTGGCTACCTTTGTAGTTAAGGAATGTATGGGGCCTGTTAAGGCAGTCTCTTTAAGGTGACCTGGCTTTTGAGAGTAGAATTTGATAGTCACTGAACTCTTCTTGGAGCACTGAAAATCAGATGTAGGACCTGCATTTTTTTAAGGTTGCAACAAAGGCTGCTGCTTTTTGATCTCTTTCTTTGTCTCCTTTGCATTCCAAAGGAGTAAGAGATTTTGACATTGATCTCTCCAGCAAATGAAATAGAAGAATTAGACATCCACTTCAATTTTTTATACTGTCATGGCATTCTTAAAATAGAGTCCATTCCAGGGCAAGTGGATGCTCTACAGAGAGCAGAAGATAAAATTCAATCATACTGATCACCCTTGAACTGGTATGCAATTTCGTCATCACAGGGAGCTAGTGAACTTCCTCCTGCAGGACATTTATAAACAAAATTTATAATTGGTCTTAACTGTGACAGTAATGTTGAAAGCAGGAAGCATTACTTTGTCTTAACACACTAGTTTTTAGTTCTTTGAAAGAGGGTGAGGCAAATAGGTCAAAGGACACCTCTTTCAAAGGAGATCACCTTTCTAGACCAAAGCAGACAAATGGCTTGGAGGATTTCACCCAGTAAGAAGAATCCAAGGCACCTGTGTTGCCTACTTAATCACATGAAAACTTTTCTAGCAGCAAGACAAGACTCCTCCTTTAAATTGATTCAGAAGTTCTTATATCTCTTAAGCTATCTCACAGGTTAAACTTACATTTAACATCTAGCAATCACAGTTCACATTTACTGAAGGCACAGTAATTAGTCTTCTATGCACAGATGAGAGACAAAGGCTGACTAACATCTCCTTTTTACTTAGCATATGTAAGGCACAAATGTAAATCATGCTCAATTGTTGTTTTCTTCTACAAAAAGTGAAGGTGGTTTTAAAGTTAATTCCCAACAAATTGGAGAAAAATAGGGATTTCTGACTTAACAGTAAAGAAAAACTTTGATAGGTAAGTGGAGATTTTTCTGCAGTCAGTAGCCAGTTTCTATTGAGAAACTGTTGGGTATCTGCCAGAGAGTATTCCTGGCCATTACACTTCAGTTGTTCTCAATTTCTATTAGTCTGCACAACCAGAGATCTGTCTCCAGAAAGGAATGTGGCCATTGGCTTCAAGTGGGGTTTGTCAAAAAGATGCTGGAGAAATCTGTCTTCTGCTTCAACAGTGACAGCTGTTCTAAGAGCATTTAACTGGCTGGCATAGTAATTACTGTTTGTCAGAGTCCTATAAGGGATAGGTAAAAATCCTAATCAAAATCATTTCTTGGTGCTTATAAGTTTGTAGTAAAGAATTCAAAGTCCACAACTTATTATCAAAGTATTTTCTCTTATGCACATAACTGATAACTACCCTGAGGAGAAGAGGAAAAGTTGGAAATCCTCCCTTCTGCTAAATGAGTTCTGGTGCTATAAGTGTGGTGCTTTGAAAATAACTCCTTCTCATTTAACAAAGACATCAGTTCTTTCCACTCTGTCTCTGGTTTAGCTTCCTGAAGGAGACTTGCCCGGAACACTAAACCAGGACTAGGCTTTTAAGTGTGTTCTGGATGGGCAAAATTCTGACATCTCATCTGACCCAGAGATAGGATATGTGTCCCTCATCTAAGATGATTTCCTTGTCTTCAGTGTTAATGAATCCTCATTTTCTATGGACTTCGTTTAGTTGTTGGAAAAGAGGCAAAATTTGAAACAGTTTAGAGCTTTTTCTCTCTGCCCCTGCATACCACCAAAAAAGGAAAATACAGCAAGCTGAATAAGATCAGAAAGTCCGAGAAAGGAAGTCTTCTCTTCTCACGCTCATGGCGAGTTATAGAGACAGTTTGCCCCTGAGTTGTCTATCATTCTCAGCCTGGAAAGGTGGGAATGGGAAATTTCAAGAGCTGAGATTGTCTCTTCATCAGTGGAAGATCAGACCCCAAAGGAAACTGAAGCTGAACAAGCTTGGGGTTTCCTCTAGCGTGTAGAGGAGGAGCAGAGTCACTCTGTCCCAGGGAAGCCTGTTCTCCGAGTCTTAAGAATGGCCACCAACCTAGTTCATTTAACTGGTGAAAGAAGACCCATGTTTTCTTATATAGGCATGCATATTTTTGTAGGTATGGGCTACATTTTATTTTAAAAACCCATTGTATAGCATTTATATCAAAGCCCATCAGGGTATGCTCTAATGTTGTGTTTCCCTAGCACTGCTCTCTGTGATAATCAACCATATCAAACAAGTGAAACAGATCAAACAAGCCAAATACATCAAACAAGGAACACTAGTAAATTCAGCAACTAAGTCCATATGCAACTTACATAAATCAGGAATAAAATGCCCCCTTAAAGAAGCATTATGACCTTATAACATTCTCACATATTTATCAACATTTTAATAAAATTATACAAGGCACAGATCATGACCAGTTACAAGCAATGGACAAAGACATAACACAAATTTTGATCACCTAAATGAGTCACAATCTGGATTCTATGAAACAAATGCGCTCTTATCTCTGTCCAGTTATCTCAGTGGGCCTCCAAATGATATGGGCAAATGAAACTTCCAATGTGCCAGATCCAAACACTTTTTGTGTTCTCTAAAATCAAGGAATGAAGTCTAGGAATAATAGAGGTTAAGAGTAGGAAGAATTTATTAAAAGAAAGAAAGCTTCTGTCTCAGAGGTACATAGGGGGACCAGAAAGTGGGCTGCCCCTAATCATATTTTACTCTTTCAAGGCTAAATTTATTAGACTCAATTCGTGATGTGACTGTTGAGGCAGATACTGAAGGGAGTGTGACCGAAGGACTTCAGTGAGTAAGGGTTAGCAATCTGGCTGGACAGTGGGGGTGGAAGAACGCTTAGATTGACCCAACTTCAGTTTTTTTTCCTAGGGGGTGCATAGGGAGCTCAGACACCTGCCACTGGGTGCCTCAGAGTCTGAAACAATGAAGTTACCTGATTTGATGTTGCAGGAACTTACCTGAATTCAAAGCTTCAAGTAGGAAGTTGCTTTTAACTCACTCATTTGTGTTAACCACAATGGTCATTCATTACCTTTAATAACTAAAAAAGGGCAAAGCTAAATTACATAATTCTGAGGAGAAGATACCTAGTTTTACTTCCAGTTGCTATTTAGAAATTCATTTTTTGACAATTTGTTAAACTTTTCCAAAAGTCTAATTTAATGACTTGTATGCACTAGGAGTTAGGAATCTACATACAACCTTTGGGGCAAGCAAAAATAATTTATCCATGAAATAAAAGGTTCTCTTTGTTGTTAGTGATTAAATGTCTTTTTAAACAAATCTAATAGACATTTTTATATTTTAGGGTATTGCTGGTAATAAAGGTGAAACTGGTGTTCCTGGAATACCTGGGGAAAAGGTAGGTCAGTTTACTGTTTTATTAAATTTTGGTTACTTTATCAAGTTGATCATATGGAATGGAATAATGCACAGAACAAGCTTTATAGTTCAAGCATCAATCTACTGTGGTCCTATAGTATATTTGCCCAAATTACCCCTGTATAATTTTTTTAAATAAAGTTTTACTGGAATACAGACCTGTTTGTGTGCATATTCTCTAAAACTGATTTTATGCTACAAAGCAAGGTTAAGTAACTATGGCAGGGACTATATGACCCAGAGTCCAAAATGTTCACTGTAGAAAAAGGTTATCAACTCCCGCTCTCAAACATTAGCCATTATTCTGTTAATAGCCTGAAGGCTTCTTAAATTCACCTTTTTATAAATAACACAGTATGTCAATGTGTGTCTTAAAGCAGATAACGTTGTATAATCTGTATTAATGCTATAATATAGTACCACATGATTTTTTTATAATCAAATATCTAAAAATATATATATTAAATTCACAAAAATTATAATGTAGTGTTTAGCTCAATAAAGTGACTGGTTTTCATCACTAATACTTATAGATGATTCTATACCATGAATCACTCACAAGATATTAATATTATAGTTCAACACATTATTTAAGTTCAGTTTCCATATAATCCTTAAAATTTTGTTATAGCTAGGAATGGCAGTGCATGCTTAGAATCATAGTGCTTGGGAGATTAAGGCAAGAAGACTACGGTTTTTGGGCCAGCCTCACCCACACAGCAAATTCCAGGCCAGTAGGAACTCCATAGAAAGACACTGTCTTAAGAAAAATTGTTGTGTTTGTATCCTGAAATGCAGTCATCTTCCTTTCACTGTGCACATACACTGATATCAGCTTTGCTGAATTATTAAAGCTCTTCATGTTAATGCAAAGAAAGTTCCCCTGTGTACTAAAAAAAAATGCAGTATAAATTTCTGTGGCTATTGTATCCACACTGATGATGGAGCGAGGCTCTTGCATCTCATTATGTTAAAGGCCGTGACCTTCCTGGTTTCCTTCACCTTAAATTGACACCAGCATAACTGAAGCCAAGTGTTAGAAGGGTCAGAGCTTCTCAAACAGATCCTTTTCTGAGGCCTTCTGAAATATGTCTCCTATCTGACTGCTTCACTGACACTGCAATGTTTTTCATTTAGAAACTATTCAGACAGAATGTTTTATGCCTACAAGAATGTTGTAGTTGGACTTTAAAAATCTCATAACCCTGATGAACATACACTTTGCTGCAAAATGTTTGTATGGCTGCTATCCTCTTGCTTACTCTTGAGACAGTATCAACAGAAGACTTCATAATAAGTAGAAGTTTCTTCAAATACTTTATACAAGGCCTAATTTTTGCAAAATACCTTTTCCTTGGAGAGTACTACTCAGTCACTCAACTCCTAAAGAGATGTACCAGTCAGAGCTTATGTTACAGTGCTTAGGCTACTTACCCTCCTAAAATTCACTGTAATAATTTCAGATCATAAAGATTTTTCAAATTATTTGAAATACAGGAATATTGGGTTGGGGAGACAGCCTGGCAGGTGCAAGGACTGGGGTGTGATCCTCAGCACCACAGGCAATGCTTGCCCCATAACCCTAGGCATGCTGTGCTGGCCACTGAAACTGGGCATGGTGCAACATGCTTGTAATGCCAGCGCTGGGGAGGCTGAGACAGGAGGATCACTGTGAGTGTGAGCTGCATAGCGAGACCCTGTAACAAACAAATAAATAAATAAATAAATAAATAAATAAATAAATTTTCAGTTTTAAATGAATAGAAATATACTTAGGGTCTATAATTAGATTATTTACCTTGGAACATAAAGTAAATCATATTTGCCTGGTAATTTATATGAAAATAAAATAAAATTCATCTGGATTATATTAAAAGAACTTATAAAGGTTGGAATTGGACACCTTAATTTCAGTGCTCTATAGTGGCATGTCTTCTCTCCTTATTTATAAAAAGCATGTGTAAACTGCTAATTATTGTTTGTGGAACAGGCTTGCAGATCATATAATGAATATAATTCAAGCATTAGATGAAGCTACTAACAAACTCAATCCTATAAACAGTTATCTCTTCAGTTGCAATCAAGAATCCTGATTATAAGGAAGTAGTGGTCTGGAAAGTTAAACATGTCAAGACATTTTCTAGAAAAAAAACAGAGATTCTTAGAAAAAAAGAGCATTTGGGGCCACATGAAGGAGCTAGAGGGAGACACAGCAATGCAAAGAGAAACACTGCTCAGAATGAACGATCTAGTTTCTTTCCTGAGAAGTATGCTTTTGTAGAAAGTCTTTCATTTCCAGTTGATGTTACAACTTCAATGAATATAAAGTATTATGCCACCTACTGATGATCTAGTAGGACCAAATCATTTGAAAAACCAGGAGGGCCAGGAAGATAACTCAGTAGAATAAGTGCTTGCCTGGCAAGCACAAGGGCCTGAGTTCAATCCCTGGTTCTTAAAAAAAAAAAAAAAAAGAATTGGGAGTCTCAGCCCTTTGGGCTTATTTGGTCAAAATGTTGACGCAGTCTTCCACATCAGTGAGCATCACTGTCTGGGTGAGGTCTGATTCCAGAGAATTTGAGAAGCTCATGGGAGAAAGAGGCAGCTCTATTTATGGTGTCCTGACTCCATGAAAAATGGGCCTGGCAAATGTTCTCCCATTTCCTTCCACAGTGTCTTTGTTGGCCTGATTTATCTAAGTTGCTCTAAGGAATCTCACGGGCAGGTATAGAATTCATGAACCTTCCAGATGTAGCCGTGGTGGCATCAGGTTGTGCTTGGCTCTTGGTTCCTAGTGTGGGCATCTTCAGAGATCCTGCTCATTGGCTAATATCTTCCCAGTATCTCTTGGAACACCAAGTCCTTGACTGTATCATCTCCCCACTGTCTTGGCCACTCGTGGTGCCAGCTCCACTTCTCACCTGTCACTTTGTAAAACTGTGACAGGGATGTGACACTCATGAGCAGGAAAAATAATGCCAACGCAGGCATGTTTTCCTCACTTCCATAATCCTTCATCTGCCACTTATTTTAAATAATCCTAATGAATATATGCTAAGTGAAAATGACAAGAAAGCTACCATTATTTTATTTGATGTCAGTTAATGAGTTGCAAAATAGTTCGCTCCAAGGAACAAATATCACTGTTTTTAAAATTTCCAAAGGTTTGAATTGTACTTGTAAAATTTATGGCTAAGCTAAAATTATCCCATTATTTTACAAAGAAAATACCCTATTTTCTGAGTGATTTCCAAACAGTGATGATCAGGTCCTCGTGTGCATCCGCAGGCGCTGTCTCCCTCTAAGCTCTGTTTCCCATCTGCGCTTCGATGGATTGCAGGCACACCTTGACGAGTTTTCCTACAAAGCCCCTGAGCCTAACTCTAAGCCTACTCCTTGGCATTTCTGATTTTGTGTTTTTTCTCTGAGAATAATCAATCCTAAGATTACTGTGAAAAGTCTAAAAATGAAGTTTAAATGTCTTTTGGAGCAAGAATGTATGCAAGTACCATAAAGCATGTATCTCTAGTACAATATTTTCAAAGTCAGTTTTTTTAAGGTTTAGCATGTAAGCCAGGAAACTAATTTTTAATTATTTTATTGTATATGGTCTTGCTGCACAGCTCAGACTGGTAGTGATTCTCCTGTCTCAGCCTCCCCAGTGCTGGGATTATAGGCATGCACCACCATGTACAATTTCAGGGCCGGCCCAGCACACCCTAATTTGCAGGACTTTCACAGCATGTGGTGCTGGGAATTGAACTCAGGTCCTTGAACTTGCTGGACAGGCACTTAGACCACTGAGCTCTCTCCCCAATTCAAGAAACTGATTTATATTAATAGAGCGAAGCATATTCTGAGCAATAAAAGTAGAATTTGTATTTTAGCTACAATGTGTATTTTCATCCAATGTGATAGTATAACAAATTGAATAATTTATATATGGTTTATATATCACATTTGGCAAGGTGATGGCAATAAATTTTTAAGTCAAGGACCCGAGCAGAACATTAATTTACTGAGGTGACATTTTTTCTTTTGAGCTACAGGAAAAGATAGTACAATGAACAGCACTATTTTGTGAAATGTATTCATAGAATATGAAGCCATGGGGATTTTAAGGATGAATAAGTATATCATTTAATTATATGCTTATAATTAAAATGCTTATTACTCAGTACAGAGTAGACTAGATATTTTTAATACACATAACTATGCTGCTCAACATCATAGATCACTAATGTTCATGCCGCACAGCTCCAATTTTTACCTAACAGATTTGGTAAATTTTCTGTATGGGTTCATGTAAGAAAAGCTATTCTGTGTAGTCAGGGTTATTTAGTAACTGGGGACTTCTGATAAGCTTGGTTGAACAAAAGCTTAAAGCTAATGCAAAAGCATTTTTTGTTTATATTTTCTGTTTTTCAAATTTTAACATTACGTATTTATATTTTAGGTCAGGGTCTACAGGGTCTCACTGCATAGATTGGACTCGTAGTGATCCCCTTGTTTGCAGACTCCTAAGTGCTGGGATTACAGGTCCGTTCCACTGTGCCCAGTCTCAATTGAAGTCTCAGTATGCCCCGGGTGTGGGGCCAGCACAGTAGGCTGGGGACCAAACCCTGGACACCTGTGTCTGGCTCTCAATTTTAACTTGGATTGGTATATGTTTGCAGCACACAAACATTCATCCTGGAAAGTTGGTACCTGCATGTTAATTCTGTGTATGCTGCCCTTTCCACTTTCACAGTATAAATATTACAGCTATTTCCCCAATAATTATTATGTGCTAACCACTAGGCAGAGTTTCTGCCTATGCGCTTGTTCCTAATCTCCCATGAGGTCAGACTGTCATTGTATTACAGATTAAGACACTAAAATCTGGAGAGAGTTAAAGCAAAACTTCCCTGAATTTTATGACCTGCAAGCAGCACAGCTAGGATGTGGGTCTCTATCTTTAAGACTTCACAGTTCTTACACAATTACTATATTATTTTGTCTGGAGAGTGCCTAACTCTCTGAACTTTCTTTATATGCAGTTCTGGATTAGATCTCAGCTTCATTTACCTACCATTTAGGGAGTGAAATGTGGGGTTTGTTTCCTACACTACTGCAGGGAGGGCCCTTCTTTTGTCTGAAAGCCCATAAGCTCCTTTAAACTCTACCTGGCTTTAGATTCTGACTCCTCTGGACAATTGTGTCCACTCACAAAGAATCATTACTTGTATGTTTTTCCCACCAAATGAGAGGTTGTGAAAGAGTTTTGGGGGAAAAATAAGTATTTGTAAAATAAGACACTGACTTAGTTTGTTTTCCAAATTCTAACTATGTTTAAAATATGTTTTCAAACTTTTCATCCCAGATTCTGGAGCTCTCTAACTTACCTTGGTTGCCTAGGTGCAAGGCCAGGAGCCCAAGGTTGGGCTCTTCCCAGATTAATTTTAACCTCACCTAGAAAACTTTCTTTGTAGTGTTCACCAAATATGCCTCTGCCTCTGTCTCTGTCTGTCTGTCTGTCTGTCTGTCTCTCTCTCTCTCTCTCTCACACACACACACACATGTGCACATACGCACGCATTCAGAGTATACTCATTTTATCAAAACCAAGAGTGTTTAATTAGTACCAGGACTTTATACTTTTGTTAAAAAGAGCTAAGTTGAGCTTCTGAAAGTAGCAAGCCATACACATCAAGGCACTAGGCAAGTACATCTGATAGTGTGATGGGCTATCAACTTGTACGTCTTGAAAATACCCAGACTAATTATCCTCATTATGAAATAATGTTTTTGTTTTTTTAACCATAAACCAAAGCCCTTTCCTCATTCCAGTGGGATAAGACTGACTAAGGCAGATCTATTGTTCCCTAAAAATTGTTGCATTTCTTTTCTCTTGGAAAATGAAGAAACCGTGATCTCTGAATCTCAATTTTCCCTAAGAAGATATTCTTTGAGAAGGCTGCAGCTTCAGGAAATAAAGGCAGATGCTGTTTCTGTTTATATGAGCTCACATGAGGGTAGGAGCTCTTGTGAATTATAATGAACTGTGCAACAGCACCGATCCAGATGCGGCATTAATGCTGAGAGATTCTGATGCTTACAGGCATTTAGTGAAAATAACTTTTGCTTAGAATTCTCGACTTCCTTTCTGTATGACTAGCTTCACCTGACTGTCTTTATGAGCATTCAGAATTAACTCTAGCTCTTGAGTTCCCCTCAACTCAAAAATAAAAGTTAAAATACTATTTGCATGTTGCATTTTTTAGTAGAAATTCAAATTATTAAGGAGGAAAAGATGTCATCTTTATTTTAGAGGAAGTATATTTCCTGCTTATGAATCGGTCACTTGTTAAAACAAATGTAAGCTTTGTCTTATAGTAATTCTTAGTTGTACAATCACCTACCTACATGTGCATTTCAGAAAATTCTGTAATAAGTGAAGGCTTGGTCACACCCAGCTATAAGATCATGTTTAAGTTTTTAATGTGGCCAATATTTATGAAAAAATTGAACACAAGAAAAAAGTTGTCAGCTTGCAAATGGGTTGGCTGAGAAAGCTTCCAGAGTGAAACTTACGAAGGAAAACTTGTGCTTTTGTACCATGTCATTAAATTGTCTTATCTGTAGACATACAGCACTAAAATAAGCTAAAACATAAGAAGGACAGAGGTAATAGGAGGACAGGATGAAGATAAAGAAACTTTCTCCCTCTGCAGCTGACTATTTCTTCGTGGTTTCTTATTCCCTTCTAACACCATCTAGTTCCATCCCAAGTAGAGCAGTTGGCAGAGCACACAACAGATGGATGGCAGGCTCCATGCATGCAGAGTATCTGGCACCCAAGCTCTAGACTTCTATTTACTCAACAGCGAGCCAGATTTCAAGAACTTCTCTGCTCATGTTCCTGCTTGGTGTAATGGACTAGCAGCATCTAGGAAATAAATATTAAGATACCGCCATCAAAAAGTACATATGGGTTTTAATGTTTCTTTACCCATGGAGTGGCTAATCATTTTATCCTGGATATAGATTTCTGTGATCCTGAGCAGTGGATACAAAGGCATAACTGGTATCTACAAAAGACATCTAGGACTTTAGGTGTTGGAGTTTTAAATGGCAACAGAGATGCCATCTGAGCCAGCCAGGGCTGGGATGGCTCTATCAGGTGTAAGATACTAGTGAGCCATCAGGTAAGACTAGAAGATTCAAGAGAAGGTCAATTCACAGATGATTGATATCCTCTTCCTTACAGCCATCTCTGCATTGTCATAGTTTGCTCAATTCAAAGTTGTCTGTCTTTTCTGTGAGGTCTTCTTGACCCCTCAGCAGAATTGATTAATGGCTCTTCCAGTCTGCTCACATGGAGTTTTGTCTGCATCACCAGGGTAGTGCAAGTCTGTGTCCCCTGCTGAAATGCCAGCTCCTGGAGGGGGAGGACCTGGTGCTTCTCTCATTTCTACAGTGTGAGCACCTGTCTCAGCACAGGGCACCTGAATGATTCAAGATAGATGTTAGTGGAGTCATTCAGAATTCAAGAGGACCAAGTCCCGCGCCAGAAAGAGAGATGAGAATAGAGGACAGCTGGCAGGAAGCTAGGCTGAGTGCGCTGTCAGGACTGAGCACTCATCTGGGGCCTTACTGAACTCACAAGTTTTGCTTTGAACAATGAAGTGTAATAGAAGTATGCGCCTCTCTGCTTGTTTCCCAATATCTTTTGAAGAAACTATGCTCTCCCTTCTCCCTCAGGCACAAATCTTCATTATCTTCTTTTGTCCAAACTCAGCTGGAAGAGTTCCTTTTCACAGCACGCTAAGACATGGTCTTGCTTCACCATCATTCACCTCTTTGGCCCTCAGTTCAGATAAGTAATGGAAGGGTCAGTGCAGTGTGCCTCCGGTTGAAGTAACTGATACAGAGTTGAATTATAAATTACTCATCGCAAGAAATACTTGGGACAGGAAAGAGTTTGCAATGACTGGTGGCTCACTGTCCTCAATTAGGAGCTGACGATGGTTCCGTCCTCATCAAATCCTGAATCATCTTTTGCATGTTTGAATACTTAGCTCAGATATCATTTGCTAGATGCTTCAGATAGTCCAGTAGACAACTTGCATCAAATGCCTTGCACTGCCATAAACTTCCCCGAAGTTTCAGCCAGTTTGACAATAGAACTCATTCCTGACTGATCCACTTTATGAAACTTATCAGAATGAAATAGTACGTAGCTTTTATAATGGACCCTACCCTATCACACTAATTAAGACTCCTTAGCTTTGGGCAGAAAAGCTTAGCTCACCAAGTCATTTCAAAATGAAGATTTTTTTTTTTTACTTGACTGTCTTAGCATGCCCCGGGGGCAAGACAGCATGGCAGGCCTGGATATTGAACACTGGTCCCTGTGCCTGCTTGCAGGAGCTTTTACCTGAGTTCCCCAAGGATGCTTTTTGATTATCCCTGGAAGTTGAAGACGGAGTATGTATTATATTAATGACATAGATAACAATACGATCACAGCAGTGGTAGAGTTTTTCCTGCTTTGTATTATATGGAATTATTCATGACCACTCCTGTCATGTGAATTTGTTTTTGGGAAGACACATGGGTCTTTTGATAAGTAGACCTGCACAGGAGTGCATACTTTACAGGCAGGTTCTGAAAATTATGATTATGTTGGGAATCACTGACTTTAATTTTCCATAATGAACTGAAGTATTGAAAGCTAAAGGAAAATCATCTTTTGTCTTCATTGAGCTGACTGGGAGGAAGCAGAGATGGCAAGGATTCAGGAAAAGCAAATTGTTGGTCCCTTCTGAGTCATGTTAGGCTAGTCATTATTTTATGGGTAGAATTAAGTTTGACCCTATCTGCTACAGCACAGAAGGCCTTGAGCTTGTGTCTTCTGCCCAAAAAGAAGCTAATTCACACTGCTGCCACGAATGAGGCAATAGGGAAAATTCTGACCAAAATATCATAATTAATCTGCTCAGAATTGGGGTCAGGGAGATGGTTCAGTAGAATAAGCGCTTCCCTGGCAAATGCAAGGGCCTGAGTTCAATCCCCGTTCTGCCAAAAAAGAAAAAAAATCTGCTCAGAAAATTTTACTCTTTAGAACTGTATCTTTCTTTGGTTTTATGTCACTTAATCTTTTCTTTTTCAGAAAAAGACAAAAGCTAGGCTCATTTATCTCACAAAGACTAACATAATAACATTATTTAAAGTGATTTTAGGTTTTGAAATAAAGCATTTATGGGAAAAAAACAGCAAGAACATAATACATTTCTGAGCTTTTTCTTCAAAAGTCCCAACAGTGTTCCAAACCTCTTGGTGTGGGCAGGTCATGGGAAACCCACTCTCTTCTCATGAGATAATCAGTGGCTTGATCAGGTCATCTTGAGGTCTAGATTCATGCTTAAAAAATAAATTTCCAGCCGGAAAAGAGGCAAGGCCAGTCAACTCTGGCCAGGGGAAAATATAGTCATCCCTTGCTATTTCACAGAGTGACTTTTGGGGACTCACAGTGTTGTGGGTTTTCCAAAAATACTAAATTATTATTATTATTATTATTATTATTATTATTTTTTTTTTTTTTTTTTTGAGACAGGGTCTCGCTATGCAGTTCAGGCTGGCTTTAAGCTCACTTTGTAGCTCAGGCTGGTCTCGAACTCACAACAATCCTCCTGCCTCAGCCTCCCGAGTGCTGGGATTACAGGCATGCGCCACCACGCCCGGCTCTCAAAAATACTAAATTATTTATCTCAGATTTTTTGCTATATGTGGGATTTTGCAGTGCTATACAGTATATACATAAGTTGTTAAAATTACGAAGACAAGAGTTTAGAAAGTCGTTAAGAAGGTTAGTGTTTTTAAAAGTGTGGAAAAGGTTTATAAGAGTGTGGGAAAGTTTTATAAGGCCTTATGTAAGTAAATAGTGGAAAATAAATACAATATAACTTCACTGATTTCCACTTATTGTGGAGGTGTCTGGAGCGTAAGCTCAGTGATAAGTGAGGGACCGCTGTGCAGTATTTTAATTATAACAATCATGACACCGGTGCCACATGACGACCCAGTCTCTGCATCGTGGCTTTGCAGCATTTTGATCCAAGTTAGGGTCCATCTGGGTATGATCCTGACCTCCCCCATGGCAAGGGAAGGACACTGGTACCATGGGAGGAGCACAAGGTATGTGGAGGGGGCTACAGAGGAAAGAACGAGTATTGTCCCTACTTTAGTTTTCCCCCACCAAAGAGTATGTTTGGTACTGTAAATTAGTTCAGCAACGAAAATCCTCTGCTCCTTTGGGCAAATAGTCAAACGTCTGTGATGAGTACTAGAAGCTACATTTCCATAGAGTGTTCCTCGGTGTTACACACTTAGTGTGCTAGATACCTAGGGCCACCTTATCAAATGAAGTTTCTGAGGGCTTGAGTGATGCCGAAAATCTTGAGCTGTAATAACTTCTAAGTAATAAAAAAATATTTATTACACAAGTAGATGATTTCCTGGTGCTTCATCACTTAATTACACAGCAATAAAGTTTAGTTCTGTCGTGGTATAAGTACAATACTTTGGTAATTTAATCCAAGGAAAATCTCAGTCTTAAAAAGAACATATTTATTGCTTGGGTAGCTGAAAACAGGAGGATCACTATGAGTCCAATCTGTGTAGTAAGACCCGGTAGACCCTGTATTAAATACATTTTTTTAAAAAGAAAATAACATATTTTTATAACAGGACAATCCTGATAACATTCACTAAAACTTTCTATAAATGTATTAATTAATAAAAAATATAAATATGTTTATATTTAGAAAGAATATATCATTGGTGTTTTAAAACTTAAAGGTGTGATTTTTTCCTTCTTATATTTGATTTGTTGATGTCTGGACTGTACACCATTCTTTAAAGCTGTTCTTTCCTAAATTAGCTAGAAATATTTAGTGGGTATACAGTGGATCAAAGAATTCCTATTTATTTGGAGTTACCTAAACTTCCAAACCCAGGACCCCCAAGTAAATTCCAGTAACCACTTAAGTCCCTCAGGTTCCATTATGAACATGCACGTCCTCCCAGGCATGTCTGTGTCTAGCTGGCGTACTGCTTACACACTAGGCTTGTCAAAGACGTGTCCCAGGAATTCCAGTGGCGAAAACTGATAGGGCTCTACCGGAACTTTTCTGCCTGACATAGATGCCAGATGACTAAAAAGAGCTAAAGATTCTTCCAAATCAATTTTTCACATAAACTGACATTGTATATGACTTTAAATCTGATAGAAGGACACCCCACAGATATGGATAAGGAACTAAATGTGCTGCTTACATGTATGATAAGGGTATGTGTGTGCATATATATGTATATGAAATATTACATGTATGTGTGCATTTCAGATTTTAGGTAAAAAGATGCTTATAAGCCAGATTAAATCTTTTTCCAGAGATCCAGTAGGGAGACAGCTCAGTGCCCAGGCTCAAGTGTGTCAGGGTCCCACTCACCACCTAGTTATACTGTGTCATTATCTGTAAAACAGTCACAATTTACCCAACAGGAGAACAGTACTTGGCCCATGAAGAGCACCATGTTAGACTTTAGTATTTTGCCTGGATATTAAGAAAATGAAATAAGGGCGACTACATACTATGTTGAAATGTGTGCTACAGAGGCAGAGAGATCTCAGTTCAAATCTCAGGCAGTGGTCAAAGTAGGGTGATCTTGGACAGAGTCACCCCACTTTTACTTAAGCTGGGTTACTTAAATTCTCAGGGCCTGTATTTCTTTGTTTAAAAATTGAGCTGGTAGTGGCTGGGAAGATAGCTCAGTGGTCTGAGCACCTGCCTTGCAAGTGTAAGGACCCAGGTTCAATTCCCAGTACAACATGCCATGCCGGACCCGGAACTCTGGGTGTGCTGTGCCAGTCACAGAAACCGGGCATAGTGATGCATGGCTGTAATCCCAGCACCAGAGAGGCTGAGACAGAAGGGTCACTGTGAGTCCAAGCTGCATAGTGAGACCCTGTAGCAAATAAATAAAAGATAAAAAATAATTTAAAGTGAGCTAGTAGACTTGCAGGTGTGAGATAAGGCATAGGTGGAAATCCCCACACACCAGCATACACAAATGTACCTGCTCATTCCTTTCTGTGATAATATAGTTGATTTTGTGTGCTTGTTTCAGGGTGAAAATGGCTTACCTGGAGCTCCAGGCTTACCTGGTCAAAAGGTAAAGAGCTTTTGTATATTGTTTATAAACTAAGAATTTAAACATCATTGCAATGAATATGTACCTAATACAGCAGAGTTTCAGAAAATGTGTTTGACAAAACTGAATTCCAGCAAATATCCTTGCAAAGCTGATGACAACTCTTTTCAAAGAAGACCCAAGAAGCAATTCTTGCTCAAGAGGCCACTCAAGGAAGGGTTCTATCAGAGAGATTCAGCCTCATGCTCTTCTGAGGGAGTCAATGACAGTGTCTTTGAGGACCCTGGTAGTAGAAATAGCTGCTCCAGAAACGTTTTTAATGCTTATAGCCACAGTCCAAAGTGTATGGTAGAGCAGCATTTACTGCCTTGGACTCGGCTTGACAACTTCCCATTCATCCTTTCTAATAGCTTAGATTGCTTTAAAAGTAATCATTACAATGACATAAAATAATAAATATTACACAGATGTTATAGATATCAAATCTCTTCCACATACGTCTCTCAGAATGACACACTCATGATAAATAAAGTTTCATTGGTGAGGCTTCTGTAGGCCATGGCCCAGACTGCTTCCATCCCCTCCTGCTCTTAGAAGATAGCTTTCGCCTATGCACAGCATGCTAATGTGACCAGCTTCCTGGAGGCACAGGGACTGATGTATTCCAGTTTTCTGAGGGACAGGGAGTCACTTCTGACAGGGCCACTTGTCATGGCCCAGCCCAGATAATCCCAACATGGGAAGTGTTATTGATGCAATATTAGATACCCCCCAAAGCCAAGCATAGTGTGTCTAAGCAAACTTTACAAGTATTAATGATAAGATATCAGAAGTTGCTATGAATTTCAACGTTTCTCTATAGCTAAAAATAACAGTTTTGAAAGTATAAACTTACACTTGCAACTTTAAGAAAAAATCTTTTATTTGCCTCCCTTCCCCCCAAAAGTAAGACATTGAATTGGCCGCAGTGCAGTGCCAAGCTCCTGAATTTCTTCCCAGCGGTTCCAGACAAACCCTACAGGTGTGTGTGCCGCACCTGCGAGGCAAGCTGCAGGCCAAGGGATGTGCAGATTGATCTCCTGGCTTTGGGGTTTCCAGCAGCTGGCGGCTGCATCCTGGGGACGTGTGACTGGTGTGCTGGCCTGAGTGAGCAGCTTCAATGGCAGCTCAGGCAGACAGATCAAGTTAGAGGACACATTTCAGGAACAACGGTTGGAAAAAAGTGATAGATAGGGTGAATACCTATATATTAACCTATTTTCTTTCTTGGGAAATGAATTAAAAATAATATATATATATATATATATATATATATTTGTATTTGATTTTATATATATCTGTGTTTGATTATATATATATTATATATATACTCTCTCTCTATATATATATATATGTATATATATATATATATATATATATATATATATATCAGACCTATATTTGATTTTTTTGTGTGTGTGGTACCAGGGATTGAACTCAGGACCCTGCACTTGCCAGGCAAGAGCTTATTCTACTGAGCCATCTCCCCAGCCCAATCAGACCTATATCTGAATACATACATATATTTTCACGAACTATGTGTATGTAGATAAAGGAGAAAGCTGGGGTTCCTTTCTATATAGTTGATGAGGATTTTAATTATACTGATGTCCTCTTTGGAGACATTGCAGAAAAAACTTGTGAACTTTTCTGAACTCCGGGGCTTTTCTCCAACCCTTCTTGTGTCTAGGCCCTCTGAGAATGGAGGGGTCACATATACTATCCTCAGCACTCACGCTGTCACCATGAAGCCCAGACGTTTAGGAGAAAGTCAATGAATGTTGACTGCATATATGAAAAGAACATGAGTACTGTAAAGACTCTGTTAAATTGAGTTGGGAAATCAGCTTATGAGATTAGAGAGTAACTATGGAAGAAAGGGACTGATGCCTTTTAGGGTAAGTACCATGACTGGGGGCCAGTAGCCCTGAGATCACATGGAGGTGGGGACATGGTGCTGGCATTGGAGCTGGAGCCAGAGTTCCTCATTGAAATATGAGTTGATTCTGATGCACGCCTCAGTGGGTGACAGGCCACGGATGTCTAGTTTCTGAAAAGTCTGGACCTATTGAAATAAATAGTTATAATAACGAGAATGCCTAACAGTCCATGCTGGGAATTAGAATGATACCTTCATTTCTCAAAATAAACCAATGAGGGAGGTACTACTGTCATCCTTATTTTATACAGGGAGTGAATTCAGGCTTATGAATATTAAATTACCTGGCAAGTAGTGAAGCTACTAGAGGACTGTTTCTTTGGTATTTAAGAATATTTAAATTTTGTGTTAGTTAATATTAATGTTTACAAGGCAGGATTAATTATTTAAAATTCCTGATCTTTTTCATTGATAGAAGCAATATTACTATAAATATTACATGTGTTATAAGCATTATTTCTGTTACTATATGTATCATGTTTCTCTTCTGTAGGGAGAGCAAGGCTTTGAAGGCATGAAGGGAGAAATTGGTGAAAAGGTAAATCTCTCTATATGCACACTGTGAAGATAAATTGCCATCTTGAACATCTCTTTAACTGTCATAAATCTTCTATGATAACACATCTGTCATAAAACTATCTTGACTTGCATAAGCATTTCAATACTCTTACAGAAATGACTGCACATATTTGCTTCAGTTAAAATAGAATTAATATTTGATGCTGTCACAAATCTTTCTAAACTTATTTAAATGGCAGCTAAACCTTCGTAGTTCAACCTCTTCCATAAAAGATTCAAACACTTACTAAGCGCTCTGTTTCTGTGTCCTAATGTCCTCGAAGCACCAGACGCAAGTCTGCACAAATATTCACCTGGTTTATCAATAACATTGCTTCCTGAAGGAACAAATAAGAAGTAAATGGAACAGGGTGTCACAAAAACAAATGACACACTAAAGTTAGAATCATATCGAAGTTTAGTAAAAGGATGACTTTAAAGGTATGGGTGAGATCTAGAAAAACCACAAGGATTTGTAATATCCAAGGTCAGCAGTCAGTGGACGTTTTAATTCTCAACAATAACCAGACTAAGTGGTAGAGGGACCCGTCGGGGACGTAAAGGACAGGAACTGAGCAGAGCAGGCAGCCCCAGGCAATCTGTCCCAAAGGGGAACCAGGACTGGAAATGTTCCACACCTGTCTAAAATGAGAGCCCCTTGGGGGTGCTGTAGCCAGAGCAGGATGAGTAAAATGGACCCTGAGCTGCCAGCCACCTCCCCAAAGGGCTATCCTTTCAGGGTGCTTCTTACAAAATGCTTCAATAAATAATTACTGAAGCTCTTCAGTAGTTTAAATAGAAAGCTACTTAAACAATCATTGTTCTGTGAATATTTTTGTTGTTAAGTATCAAGAAGAGAAATGCCTAGTGGAGAATTTCCCTTCAGATGATCATTTGAAAATAATTCTGCATTCCAAAAATCTACTTTTATTTCAAAATAAAATAGCAACAGTATCACTTTTTGTTTCCTAACTCTTGTGTACATCAAATGTCATGTAATTGGAATGCCAGGAGGACGATAGCATTGCAAATTAGACAGTGTTGCCTGCATTTAACTGCATTAGACAGCAATCAGTTATTTGCTTCTTCAATAAGTATTTATAGAGACAATGAGCATCTATTATAATTATAAGGCAAATTACACATGTGGTAAGCTACATAGTGATTACTTTTCCCCATTGAGGAAGATAAAAAGATAGCCATATGGTCATCATGCTACTGGGGAGAATTACATTAAATTATAAGTATTTTAAGTGTGGGTCTCTTAAAAAAAATGGATCTCTTTTTAAAAAATATTCCTTAAACATTTTTGCTTTAGAATAACATAGAGGCCATAATTTAGAGACTATGACTTTAAATAGATGCTGTACTTATACATATTGATGATTTACAAGTAGAATTTTAAAGTTGGACTCACCAAGGTCATACATGACATGGGACGACCATAGTCACTAACATGCTAAAATGTTACATTGTGTATGTACTTGGTATGATTTGGAAATAAATGTGTTTTCACAGGCCAATAGGTAGAGAAAAAACATATAGTTTGCTTGGAAGATTTCTGTGCTAGTTCACTCATATCTATTAGAGTGTATTCACATGGGTGATTTTTACCTTACTTAGGGAGAATCATTGAAATGTGTCTGAAGGGAAACAGCCGTAGAAAAAGAAACAATAATCAAAAAGAATCATAATTCTAATGATCAACAGTCAGGGGAAGGAATCATGAAATGACTGTTATGTTAAAAAGGGTCCTGCTTTGATTATTACTTATTGTGCGAGCTTAAAACCTCCCTGTGTACTGACCTATACCTTGTATATTTTTTATAGAGACATAATTGAGATCATGCAGTTGACTATTTTTAGAGGAGAGTTAAGCAGCCATCTGTGAAGCTCTCGTTTGGGTGGTGGAGCACCGTGAGGTCACTGGGTTGCTGGCAAGGCATTAGTTTCTGAACACAACCCATCGATCTAATTTGTGAAACTGAGTAAATAATTGTAAAATGACCCAACTCTATTTTTTAAATTCCCTCCTTATGCTCTCTTCAGTAATTCAAATTTAACAGTTTTGAATGACACCAATTGCCAAGTAAATAATAAAAATTAATAAAATAATTCAGGGAATTGTTAGTGGTCATAGGATTGTCACCTCTATCAAGGGCATGTAGTTGATAGTCAAATGATAAAGATTGCATCAACTTTGAAAGGCACAACATTAGGTGAGGATTTCTAGGTGATATTCTGTAATCAAGTGGAGACCGTGTGGAGACATCTGTTGCTTCTTATTTGACTAGAAAATTAGCCATCAGGCCAACTTAACTCACTAGACTAAGTGATTTCTAAGAAGTAGAATATACTGTCCACATGTGGAGGAATGCTTTTGCAGTACAGTCGTGCCTTGATGTCTTCGGGAGGTTGGTTCAGACTTCCCCACAATACTAGGATCTGCAGATGATTAAGTCTCATATGTACAGACCCACAAATCAGATGTGTGCTTTATAGCATCACCTCCAGATACTTGAAAGCAACTTCTTTGGTTACATTTATGTAGTGCAACTGGAGACTCTGTGAGAAGATATTTTCAAATTTGAAATGATAGAGCTGCTTTGTGTATAAAAGTATTACAGAAAAAATAAAACCCTTCATTAGAATGGTTATATAAATATGGTGCATCAGATAATTACACCAAAGAATGATTTTGCTTTTTTTTTTTTAACCCAAATGTCATAGGCTTCTTGATGTTAGCTAAAGTAAAACTGAGGCAGACCAAACGGAAAAAGCAGGTCAAAGTTGGAATGTCTTTTCAGGATTTGACTATTAAAGCTTTCTTGGCAATTATGCTTAATATTCAAAACCAATGTAAGAATGTTAAATACTGTCATTACAAATGTTGGAATCTCCAATGCCCTCTTTAAAGTGAGTGTCAATATGCCTCTTTATTTCATGAGAACTCTCTCTTGGTTCATCTTATAAAATTTTACCAGGTAGCAGCCTGTTACAAGGTGTTTCATTTACCCTGTTAGTGTATGCAAAACTTCTACAATATTTAGTAAGGACTTTCATTCAGCAGCTGACTTGAAAATTAAGAGAACAGATGGAATAATATAATCATTATGACTTCAAAATTCAGACCAGTTTATCTGTGGCCACTGAGTATTGGGGTGGGACTAACATGCCAACTTTCAATTATGCATTAGCAGCAGTTGGGACAGGGAGTTGTGGTCTGACAGCCAAGCCAGGGCCTTAACATCAGTCATTACAGATTGTATGTTGAATTTTTTCAGTTCTTTATAGTGCTAGTGAATAGCTAATTAATCTGAAATATGTTTAATCCCCTGGAGTTGCACCATTTATTAGTAATTATGGCGTATCAAAAAAGAGAGGAATCGAGAGACACACACGACAGACAAGAGAAGAATAATTATCAAGGACCATCGTATTTCATGAACATTAAGGTCTCTTGAAGTGCTATTTTCAGAGCTTGTGTGATATTCCATTGCATGATATAACATTTTATTTCACTGATCCCTTATTGGAGATTTAAGTCTTTCTCATGTATATCCTTAGTGATGTCAGCAAAATCATTTCAGGGAAATGATGACAGTAGAAGCCAAGCTGGAGTTTGCTAAAAACTGAACTTCTAGGTGCTTGAAAAGTAAAGAGACTGTGTGAAAGTTCACTTTAGGACTGGCTGTGAAGGAACAATAGCCACATGGAAGTAGCTGAGAGAGTATGGATTGCTGAAGAAAACAATGATTTAAAAAGGGCCGGTCAAATAGCTCAGCAGATTAAAGTGCCTGCAAGCAGGCAAAGGGGCTGGAGGTTCGATCCCTAGGCGTGCTGTGCCAGCCCCACCCCCGGGGCATGCTGAAATGGCAATTGAGACTGGGCATGATGGCGTGCACCTGTAATCCCAGCTCTTGGGAGGCTGTAAACAGGTGGATCTCTATGAGTCTGATCTAGTTGTGAGACCCTGAACACCCTGTAGTCTCTTCCCTAAAACTACAAAAAATGAGAAAACTTTAATAAAATCCAAAGCAATGATGTAGATAAGAAATAGCCTTATATAGAAAATTGCCAATGACTTATTCTCCCAGAGAACTGTGACATAAGCCAGTAATCATATATTTAAGAAATTCCTGTGAAAACCAAGAATAAAAATATCACCATTGTTATTTAATAATATTCTAGAATTTCTGGCTAATGACAATTTTACTTCTAAATCAAAGCATAACTCAGATCTGCCCACTTCTCTGCATTTGCCTCAACACCAACAATGTGAATTTTGTATTACTCACTCACTAATTAATCTCCCTAGTTTCAGTTCTGGTCCTCTCTTATCTATTCTCCAAATGATAGACAGATGGATTTTTACAAAACTAATCAAATGTTCCAATTTTTAAAATATTTTAGCTGCCTCTCATTATGCTAAGATCCAAATCCTTAACATGTCCTGCAAAGCCCTGTGCAGCTTGGCCTACGCTTGTCTCTTGGAGCTCATCTCTGGCATTCCCTCTCCTCTGTGTGTGTGTGTGTGTGTGTGTGTGTGTGTGTGTGTGTGTGTGTGATGCTGAGGACTGAACACAGAAAGCTTACACCAAGCTCTAGCTCTCAGCTTGTTTTTCTTATTTATTCTGAGCCCTGATTTCATTACATTTCCCAGGCTGAGCTTGAACTTGTGATCCTCTCGCTCCATCCTCCCATAGTGTGATCTGAACTCATGTGTTCTGCTTCTTCCTCAGCCGTGCCAGTCTTCTTTTGTCTCAGATGTGTGCATCAGTGTCTTTATGGCATGGAAAACATTTCTTTAGCCTCGACTCACTTCTATTTATTCATTACATCTTAAAAGTCATTTTCTTTTTTTATCTTGTAACAACAGTACAAAATACTATTAAAACTGAAAACAACTACAAGTGTTATAGAATTTCACTTAACAAAGTAGTATGAATTTCACAGTATTTGTTGTGATACATTGTGTTTTCTTCCAACTAGTTATTCATGTTACCAGACATTTTCATGTAAAATTGGAAGAAGAAAAATAAATGTATAAGAAATTAAGAAGAGAAAAAGTACAAACAATTGCAAAAAGGAGATAAAACTAATTAAAGCATTAACTGCTTCTTTCTACCGACCAGCAGAAACGCACAGTACAGTTGTCCAAACCGTCTTGTTTATATGCACAGATAAATCTCTTTCCCCTACTCCCTCTCCTTCCCTTCTCAGCTCAGAAACTCACTTTTCGAATAAAAGTCACTGTCTTAGCTTGGTGGAGTGACACAATTCTGTAGTAGTCCTGGACACTTGGAAGGCTAATGCAGATGGATTGGAGCTATGAGAGCAGTTTGTGAAATTTAGTATGACATGATCTCAAAATAAAAAGTAAAAGAAATAATGAGGATGTGGCCCAGTGGTAGACTTCTTAAGTTTTATCTCCCATATCCCTTCTACAAATATGTTATTTTCTTAGATATATCTTTCCTTCTTTATCCATTTATCATAATTCTTAATCATAGTATGGAATTTTTATTTAGTTCTCTGATTCCTTCAATAGAGTAGGAGCTCCATGTCAGTGGGGACCTAATTTATGTATAGTTTTATCTTTAATGCCAACACAATGCTTAATGCATAAAAGAATTCAGTCAGTTCATAACAGCAGGAGTAGTATAGTCAAGGTTAAGTAATACAGATTTTTACCTTTCCAAAATATCTAATAATTGTTTTGATGAATTCAGCATGAACACTGACTTTTTCAGACACTTGCTACTGTGATGTGTAGGTGTATGCACAGTGTATTTAATACAGTATGTATTTACTATATTACATTAATTTCAAATGAATGTTCTTTAGAATTGTGTTTCAAACAAGACAATATATAAAACATCAGCATATTTCACAATATCCTTAAATATCCACAGAATATATAGGTTAACTTATTTCAATTGTTTAAATTTGTAAATTACATTTCCTTTTCGTGGGTACATACACATCTTTTAATACCACATATGACCATGGCTTTCCCACTGAGATGTAGTGATTGTCAAAGCCATCTTCTGACTCTGGTGGCACAATGTTTAGTTGCATTTAGAGTGGAATTTGGGGCTGTAGTGGTTTTGTAATTGTTTTGCCAAGGAAATCTATTGATTTATTATTTTGTTATTTGAAGACAAAGAAAGAAATTCAGAGGCATGGGACGAGGGATAAGTAGGAAAGGTGTGGCCCCAGCTTTACATTCAGTAGTTTCTTGCACCTCAGGGCTGAGTCTAACAGTGGTTGTGCAACTGAGTCTAACAGTTGGTGGAATTTTTTTTTTTTTTAATAGTAATTTCATTCAAAAAGAAGTAGCAATAAGACAGTTTCAAAACAGGTTAGTAGGACAGTTCCAGTAAGTAATATGTTGCATATCATGGTCTTCATAGTAGTTATTCAGAGTACAAGATGCAGATATGATATCTTGTCTAAACACTAGTAGTTCAAAACTTCCTTCTCATTGAACTAAGCCATAAGACTGTCCTGCTACAATGTTGTAGATTGTTAGATTTCTAAATTTCTGTGTAAAAAAATGGCATTCGCTTTGGTTTTGACTTGCACTCTGTTCTCAGCTCTCAGCTCCAGGTTGCAGCCACCTTGCACTTGCTGACCCGGGCCGTGCTGCCTCTTTGGTTTTACTCAGGAGCCTCTGTGCCTCTGCTCCATGAGGCCTCCAGTCTGCGCTGCATTCTTCTCCACTTGCTTTACTTCCATTCCAGCCATGCCCACCTGCCCCATCAGGTTCCTTTCTTTTGTTTTCACTCTGGCTGCTTTAAAAAGGAAAGACAGCTTTTAATATAAATATACAAATTTACGAGAAGGTGACTTAGGAACGCCTTTAGGGAAATAATCCATGATGCAGTCTCCACCGCCAACCCTTGAGCATTTCTGACTGAGTCTGAGTTTTAAATTAAGAATAAGATAAAGGCAACCCTCACATTTAGTGATAAGTTTTAGTGAGAAAAAAAAATGAGCTTTGCAGATTTTAACAAAATGCATTTGAAAATTAATTTAGGAATTGCCTCTGTTTGGCATAATCATCAAAGAGTCACAATTTTTGTTTTTAGTAAATCTCTTATGAAATATATTTTATTAACTAAATCTCTTTGTTAGAGCTACAGTCCAGATGGTAGGAAAATAAGTAATTGCATATCACCAAATATTAGTTGACAGATGGATTACTTTCACTTGGAAGCTGCTGGCATTAGAATGTCACAATCAGTGCAAAAACAACACACTGCATAGGAATTGCTGACAAGTGTCCCCCAGCATTGCCGAGAATTCCAGCACACAGGAAAGAGAGATGCTGGCCTAGTGCCTCTTCCAAGTGGAGAATGTGCAGTGACCGACTGTGTGAGAAGTTATCCTCCAGGCTTATGATTCTCTGCTGCTTCTTAATCTAACATTGTCAAGACATGATCCTGGTTTTTACTTTTCCTTGCTAATCCTCACAATCCCCGTTAAGCCATGTAATTCCCCCATCAGGGTTCTGCAGTGAAGCATGAATGAGCGAACGCATGGAACACCATTAACATGAGCTTTGTCTCTTCTACATTCTCTTTCATACTCTTCATATCCTGTTATCAGATCATACGAACAAAAGTAAAGATAGAATAATAAAGCACTGACACCCTGGGCAAATATTTTGTCAAATGTTATTTTAAGTACTGCACTTGTCCTGCCCTGGGAAGCATAGTGCTGCTGATGGTCTTAGCTGGCCCTTTTCCCAGGGCTCACTGATCGTAATCTTGCCTCACACTTCAGATTTCCTTGTGTATACAGATGAATCACAGAGTTGATATCCTGGCTTAAAGCACAGAGCTGGAGCATGCAGTACACAGGTCAGGTGGTGGGGTCTTCCTTAAATTAGCAGGGACTAAGGAGAGCGACTGAATTTAGTCTCATGCTTTATTGAGATCTTGACACTGTGCTCCGCAGGGTTCTGGTTATTAATGATAACAACAGATAATTCTAAGTTCATTAAGCCAAAAAATATTTTGATCAATATTTGATCATTCAGTGTTGGCCAGTTGCTTTGATCAGTCTATCCTGATTCCATGACTGGCAAAATTTTTGGAAAATTTCAGACTGCTGCGCTGTGTTGGAGACTTCTGCAATAAGATCTCAGGATTGGCTCGTTTCTGTGCTTCGTGGGTCGGGTTAGAGGCCTCCTCCCATGGCCTTTATGTGAGATGGAGGCACTCACTGTCTCATTTACTGTCATGTTCCCAGTATTCTGCCTTCTTTTCAGCAGTAAAATTTCTAGGCAGCATGTAAAGGAATCAGCAGAGGTGAGTTCTAAACCAGCTCCAATTCCCATTAATTGTGTGTCCACTTCCAAGTCTCTTTCTGGAGCAGGAGTGGGTGAGCTGAGATTGCCTCTGAAATCATAAATTTTAGAGCTAAAGACATGTAGGGTCTCTACTGCTGCCAGGTAGTTTCACTGAATCAAAATGAAAACACCTGTCCTTACCTGTGACCACTTTCAGCTTTGAAATTCTAGCTCGGTGAGCCTTCTAGTCAACTTGTACCTACTCAACTACAGTACTTGCTTTTTTCATCTTTTTAATGGCCATGAATTTTATATGCATAAATTCTGGGTCCAGGACTAACTACTGAGAGTACTGACCAAGAAGAGGCTAGACATAGAGTCTGGTGTGTGCTCAACACTGGAATAGTATTCAATCTGTTTCTAAGGCCAAACAGAAGCAAAGATAAAATGATATCATTATTTAACTACTTATTCAATGTCACATGGAAGTTTAACCCACTTCTGTACAATACATCCTTAGTGAACGTTTTACCAAATTAAATAAACTGAAGTCATGCCATTTACATGAGTTTTGGTTTTGACATGAAGTCTTTCTTGTGAAAATCTTATTAGTCACTCTTTAAGAACAGCTTAAAGCTATTTGTTTAATAATGAGATATGGAATTCTTCTAATGATCTATACAAAAACGCTTATATATATTTATATATATATGAATCATTCATATATATTACAAAATTACATAATCATATGATTATGAATCATTTATTATTCATCATTAATATATGATATATATTGATGAGGAGACATCATGTCTAAACCTTTTTCTTTGTAACATTCTCAGAGATTCATTCAGTGGTTCATTCCCATGAGCCTTACTTATCAATCTTTAATCTGTTTTTTGCTATCTGAATGACTGGTTTCAAGGGCATTGAAGCTAAAATCAATTAAAAGGTCTTTAATTTATTTTCAAAGATATCTAATGTCGATTGGAGCCCAACACAATACCTAATTCCTTCTAGACAAAATCTGAGTTCTTAAAATAAATTTATTTGCTAAATCACCCATTTATTTGACCCTGTAGTGCCATATACCAGACTCCATGACCAGCAAGCTGACAACAGAGGTGCAAGAGAAAGCTTGCTTTCATAGAACACGAGTGAGGTGCTTAACTGTGGCTAGCAGGGGATGCAGTAGGAAGGAATAAGAAGGATGGAAAGAGAAGTTGGGTGATGATTCATAGTGAGTGCTGAGTGGCGGTCATGGCTCTCAGCGAACCAGATGGAGTATGTAGTCTGTCAAAATGAAAACTAGGGACCACAAGAGAAAGAAAAATGACAGTGAAGAAGCTGAGCACAGCTTCAGAAAGTCGCCATTAAATAACCTCGAGAAGGGCTCACTGAGAATTTGGTCCTAGACACATCTGGCTCGATTGGCTCTGGCAAAAGGATCCCCAGCTTCCCCAAGTGGCCAGTGTCCTCAGGAACATTGATGTTTCTGGAAGGATTTGGACACTTAGAGGACCATTTGAGGTCTCTAGACAAAACTTGAAAGTCTTGGGGTGGAAGAAGTAGATTTCAGTCCAACTTTTATTTGGTATTTTCTGGGAATGTCTGACACTATTTTATTCATTAAGGTATGGAAACTGAGCATTTCAGCCCAATTGGAGTTGATTTGGCCTGTGTTATTCTTCAATTTAAGATCTTACAATAACAACCCAAATTATCTTCTCTTCCTTTTGATTAAAGAATGAAAATAAAACAGAATATAGTCACATTTATAAGTTAACAAATTTAGCATTTCATTATCAAGTAAGTAGAGACTTTTTCACTTGTCCTAATAGCCATAATCACATTTTTCATTTTATTTTATTGAAGTACAAATAGCAATGAGACAGTTTCAAGACAAATTAATGGGACAGATTTGATAAATTAATACAGTGCAAACTGTTTTCAGAATGTTTTGGTATCCTACAAGGTGCATTCATGATATTACACTTATAGACATGATTATAGCAGATGTCTCTAATCAGTGAATTAAGAGAGTGTAGCTGTTTACTTATCTTACTTTTTATGCCTGAATTATATCACGGATTCAATAATTAATATTTTCTACCTTGTTATTTTCCTAGTGGTTGTCCATAGTACTAGAGGCCAACATAATATTTTGTCCAACCAGTATTAGTACAAATCTTGCTTCTCATAGAATTATGCAAAAGCACAGCATATTTACCCTAACTGTAATGTTTATACACACGCATCATGATTCTTCCTTTGCATACCCCCTTTTTTGTCTAGACCTGTCAAAGCTGGGTACTCTGTTGTCATTAAACCAATTTAGGTGCCTGAACTCGGCAACACAGTCCAGCATTTTACAATAATAGTGAGATATCTGAGGTTGTTAACTGCAGCCATTTACAGCTCAACTTATTATTATGGCCCCTCATTGTATACCTCATTTTTATACTTTTCTGCTGGATGGTTAAGACTGAGATAGAGCAAGACCTATATACCAAAAGATGTAGTTTTAGTTTCTGATGAGGTCAGTGAAGTCTGCTCAAGATTTATCCTGTACCTTACTCTGTGGATCCTTTGTCTATGTCATCTATGTGGATGAGTCATGGCCAATGATTGACCAGTTTGCTCTCTGTGAGAGCCTAAAAGAAAGTTTTCTCTCCATGTGACTCTCCCCAGACACACTATAGATCATTGATCTCCTTGCCCTGTGGCTCCATAATCTACTTGATCAGAAAATTTGGGGCACAACTGAGTTTCATGATGTTACAGTACAGGTTCACCTATGTCCAGAGTCTTCGCTGACCTTGAAAGGCTAGGGCCAAAATCTTGGTGGGCCTTGCAACTCTTCTATTTCTCCAATTTTGATCTGTGAGCTTAGGTTGTTCACCATCCAGAAAAAAAGCTGATTAGTATCCTGCAGCATATGCCATTCACTTTGTCTATCTGACTCAATTGTTTTTCATTGTTGTACATTTCTATTTGTATTTCTTTTTGACTTCTTACACAAGGGAGACTATATGATATTAGCACATGTGTGTTTGGTTTATCTCACTTACGAGTATATTCGTGTGGCATCCACTTCAATATAAATGCTTCAAGCTTATCATTCTAAATAGCTGAGTAATAATCCATTATATAGAAATACCACATCTTTTTCAACCATTCTTCATGTGATGGACTGAGGCGGAGGGCCTCACAGCAGGTAAGAGACAACGCGACTGATGATTGTGGAGACAGGCTGATGGCGCAGATCTACTTTATTGTGGAAGTGCAGGTGTACATATAGGGAGGTGAGGGGGTGGATCTGAAGGGTGAAGAAGGTTATGTGGAGAGTTGTGATAGGAGTGTAGGCGTCCTGTGACACAGATTAAGGGCCAGGGGACTTCCAGGAGATCAGGCAGAGGAGTCTCAGCCCTTTGGTGCGCCACCTCGGGGAGCCAGATTTGTCTACACCCGAGTGTCAGCTACCTGGGTGAGCCAGACCGCTGCGTTTCTCCCCTCAATGGACATCTTGTTTGTTCCCAAGATTATGCTATTACAAATTGTGCTGCTATAAACATAGGTACACATATATCGCAATGATACAATGTTTTTAGTTCCTCTGGGAAAATTCCCAGTAGGGGAATAGCCAGCTTGAATGGGATTTCCAGTCCTACTCTTTGGAGGAGTCTCCACACTGATCTCCACAATGGTTGTACCAGTCTACATTCCAGCAATGGAGAAGTGTTTCCTTTTCCCCACAACCTCTCCAACATTTATTGTTGGTTGATTTCCTTATGATAGCCATTCTTTCTGGAGTGAGATGGTATCCCAGTGTTCTTTTTATTTGCATTTCACAGATGGCTAGCGATGTGGAGCATTTATTCATATATTTATTCGCTTCTTTAATTTTGTCCTTTGAGAAGTGTGTATTCATCTCAGATACCCATTTCTGAATTGGGTCTTTAAATTTGAGAGCCCTGTTATATCTTAGCTCTTTATGTATTCTAGACAGCAGACCTTTGTCTGATTGCTTATTAGTTAGGATTTTTTCAAAATTTGTGGGTTGTCTTTTCACTTTGTTGACAGTTTCTTTTGATGTGCAGAAACTCGTCAAGAAGAATTGGTCCCAGTTTTTGATTCTTTCAAGTGTTTCCCACTGAATATGTGTTTGTTCATGAACTCTTTACATACCCCTATGTCTTCAAGAGTGCCTCCTATTTTTTATTCCAGGAGATTGAGTGTTTCTGTTTTAATGTTTAGATCTTTAAACCATTTTGACTTTAGCTTAGTGCATGGTGATAGAGCTGGGTCAAGTTTTAGTTGTCGGTGTGTAGAAAGCCAGGTTTTCCAGCACCACTTGTTAAAGAGGCTATCTTTCTTACAGTGAGCTTGTTTAGCCCCTTTGTTGAAGATCAGATGGCTGAGTGTGATTGTAGATACCTCTGTATCTTCTAATCTCTTCCATTGATCCTCAGGTCTATTTCGTTGCCAATACCATGTTGATTTTATCACAGTGGCTTTGCAGTATAATTTCAAGTCAGGAATTGTGATGCCTCCTGCCTTGTCTTTATTGGCCAAGATTGCCTTTGCTATTCTAAGTCATTTGTGGTTCCAAATAAATTTTAGGAACAATTTGTCTAGGTCTGGCAGGTATGTTGGTTGCAGTTTGATAGGGATTGCATTAAATCTGTACAGCAATTTTGGGAGTATGGCCATCTTCACGATGTTGGTTCTTCCTATACAAGAGCATGAAATATCTTTCCATTTTCTGAAATCCTCTATAATCTCTTTTCTTCAGATGTTGTAATTTTCTCTGAAAAGATCTTTGACTTCCTTGGTTAAGTGAATTCCAAGGTATTTCATTTTCCATAATGCTATTGTAAAAAGTATTGTTTCTATTGTTTCCCTTTCAGAGCGCTTGTTATCTGTGCAGAGGAATGCTATTGACTTTTGAGTACTGACTTCGTATCCTGCTATGCTATTGAATTTCCATATCAGTTCTAGTAGTTTCTTGGTGGAATTTTTGGGATCTTCCAAGTAAAGTATCATGTCATCTGCTAATAGTGATAATTGAACTTCTTCTTTACCTGTTCTTATTCCATTTATTTCTCCCTCTTTTCTAATGGCTGTTGCTAATGATTCCAAAACTCTATTGAATAGGAGAGGTGATAGAGAACATCCTTGTCTTGTACCTGATTTAAGAGTAAGAGATTTCAGTTTTTCCACATTTAGGATTATATTAGCTTTTGGGTTGTCATTGATGGCTTTTATCAAGTTAAGGTAGAGTCTATTCCGATTTTCTGTAGGACTTTGAACATGAATGAGTGTTGGACTTTGTCAAAAGCTTTCTCTGCATCAATTGAGATGATCATGTGGTTTTTAGATTTCAGTCTATTAATATAGTACATTGCATTTATAGATTTTTGAATATTGAACCATTCTTGCATGCCTGGGATGAATCCTATCTGGTCATGGTGTATGATCTTCTTGATGATTTGCTCTATTCTATTTGCTAGGATTTTATTGAGTATTTTTGC
This sequence comes from Ctenomys sociabilis, assembly GCA_004027165.1. Taxonomy (NCBI): domain Eukaryota; kingdom Metazoa; phylum Chordata; class Mammalia; order Rodentia; family Ctenomyidae; genus Ctenomys; species Ctenomys sociabilis. The sequence goes on along the minus strand of PVKA01000773.1, from coordinate 48,993 downwards.
ATCTATGTTCATGAGGGAGATTGGCCTGTAGTTCTCCTTTTTGATTGTGTCTTTCCCTGGTTTTGGAATCAGTATAAAACTTGCCTCCATAAATGATTTTAGGCATACTGATTCCTTTTCAATTTCAGTGAAGAGTCTGAGGAGTGTAGGGATTATATCTTCTATAAATTTCTTGTACAATTCAGCTGTGAATCCATCACGATCTGGACTTTTCTTTGTCGGTAGACTTTTTATTATGTTTCTTATTTTGTTGGTTGTTACTGGCTTATTGAGAGTTGTTAAATCTTCTTGGTTCAGTTTTGGTAATTTGTACCTTTCAAGGAATATGTCCATTTCTTCTGTGTCTTCTATTCTGTGAGCATAAAGATTCTCGAAGTAATTATTGATAATCTTCCAAATTTCCGCTGGGTCTGTGGTGATTTCACCCTTTTCATTCCTTATTGCATGTATTTGAATTTTTTCATTCCTCTTTTTGATGAAGTTGGCTAGAGGCTTGTCAACTCTATTTAGTCTTTCAAAGAGCCAACTTTTTGTCTTTGAACTGTTTTCTTCATTTCAATTGAATTAATTTCTGCTCTAATCTTTATGGTTTCTTCCCGTCTTTTCTCTTCTTTTTGTAGATGTCAGAGGTACAACATTAGGGTGTTTATTTGTTCCCATTCTGTTTTCCTAATGTGTGAGTTCATAGCTATGATTTTCCCTCTAAGAACTGCTTTCATCGCATCCCATAAATTCCGGTAAGTTATGCTTGAATTTTCATTGAATTGTAGTTATTGTTGAATTTCTTGTTTAATTTCTTCTGTGACCCATTGATTTCTGAGTAGGGTGTTGTTTAATTTCCATGAATTTAACAGGTTCTTCTGGTTTCTTTTGTTATTTAGTTCCAGTTTCATTGCAGATAATATGCATGGGATAATTTCTGTTTTCTTGCATATACTTACACATGACCTCTGGACTAGTATGTGGTCTATTTTGGAAAATGACCCGTGTGCAGCTGAAAAAAAATGTGTATTCAGCTGTGGTTTGGTGGAACACTCTGTATATGTCCACCAGGTCCATTTGTTCCAAGCTGTGGTTCAGTTCTGCTACTTCCTTGCTAATTTTTTGTCTGGTTGAGCTATCTTTTTGAGATAAGGGGGTGTTAAGGTCTCCTGTTAAGATCGTCATCTTAGATATTAGGTTTTTCATGTCCATTAAGATCTGTCTTACATAGTTGGGTGCTCCTGTGTTTGGTGCATAGATATTTATGAGTGTTATCTCTTCCCAGTGAATTTTCCCCCTGACCAATATATAGTGGCTTTCTTTGTGTCATTTGATCTTTCTTGGTTTGAAGTTGAGACTGTCTGAGCACAGAATTGCTACTCCGACTTTTTTCTGAGCTGATGGGGCATGTAGTATTGTTTTCCATCCTCTGACTTTGAGCCTGTGAATGTCCTTTTGAGTTAAGTGTGTTTCTTGTATACAGCATATTGTTGGATTTTGTTTCTTAATGCACTGTGCCAGTCTATTTCACTTAATTGGTGAATTGAGTCCCTTTACATTGATGGTTACAATTGAAATATGCTGACTTATGTTTGTCATGATATTTACCTGCTGTTGTTTACTTGCTTGTATCCTATGTTTAATTGTCCTGTTTAATGGGTTCCTTCCATTCTCATTCGTGGAGTTCTGGTTATTGTGGTCTCTCTCTAGAACATCTTTCTGCAGCCTTTGTAGGGATGGCTTTGTTATCATGAAATTCTTTAGTTGTTCTTTGTCTTGGAAGTATTTCACTTCTCCATCAAACTTGAAAGAGAGTTTTGCAAGGTATAATAGTCTGGGCTGAAATTTGTTTTCGTACAGGACTTGAAGAACTCTGTTCCTTGCTCTCCTTGGCTTCATGGTTTGTGTTGAGAAGTCAGCTGTAATTCTGATGCGTTTTTGCTTTGAATGTGATCTGCTTTTTCTCTCTATCAGCTGTCAGTATATTATTTTTGCGTTGGATTTCTGGGATCTTGACTATTATATGTCTCGGTGTGTTTTTACTTGGGTTGAAGTTATTCGGTGTTCTGTATGCTTCGGTTTCCTGAATGTTGGATTGTTTCCTCATATTTGGGAAGTTTTCTGCAATTACTACTCCCCCAATTCTTTTTATGTCATTTGTATTGACTCCTTCATTCTCACTGATACCAATTAATCTCACATTGTTCATCCTGGTGTCATCTTGCAGATAGTGGATTATTTTTTCCTGCATTCTCCTTGTTTCTAAGAGATCCTTTCTCACCTTTTCACTGGCTGCACCAGCATCTTCAAGATCTGGAGCTCTGTCTTTGCTTTCACTCAAACGGTCTTGTAGACTGGTGATTGATATTTTTAGTTCTTCTATATCTCTTTGACTCTCTTTCATGTGTTCTATTTCTTTTCTGTATTGGTCATTCAAGGAATCAGTCATATTTATGATCTCTATTTTTTTTAATCCATGTCTTCTTTAGAGGTAGTTATTAATTCTTTTTCTGCAGAATTTCTTCCAAGTTGGGTTTCCTCTGTATATTTTTGGAGTTGTTTCTGTATTTCTGATGCTATGATTTCAAAAAATGTTTTTTTCAAAAAATTCTTTTTTGATTTCAGCGATTATTTCTGCTTTGAGTTCCTCATGACATTTCCTATGTTTTAGCTGGAATAGTGTTCTCTGCACTTGTTCTGGGTGAGCATTGGTTTTACCCCTGATGTTTCTGGATTTGATTCTTTATTTCAGATGCTACATATTCAGATATTTGTTTTTTTATTTCAGGAATTAATTCTTGTCTGAGCTCCTCTATGCCTTTCTGCTGTTGTTCCTTTGCTTCTGTAACTGTTAATTCATTCTTTTCAGCTGAGCTAATGTCCTCTGCACTTCCTAGTGGACTCAAGGCCTGAGATTGCATTTTTCCCCTTGTCTTTGTCATTTTGTATAGCAGTGGTCTCTTATCTTTGGTGTCGAGGTTTGGTGCAGCTATAACCTTAGCATGTAATGAGATTCCAGTCTATTAAGTTTGAGATTCTCCAGTTGTGCCTGTCCTGTATCTAGCTTTTGTGTTCAGTTCCTTTTTGCTGCAGCTCCTGTGGTTCCCCTCTGTTGGTTCCCTCGTCAGGCAAGCATGAACCGAACTGGGATGCAGAATGAGTAGTGAAAATTCCCACTATCATGGCTGCCTTTGGGGCGAGGATCCAGAAAGTTGGCCCTCCTGTGTTAGGCAGGTCGTTCTCTAGGTGGGCGGGCCTGGGCTTTAGTGGGTCCACTGGGCTCCCAAACGGATAGTGGATGTTCTTATTCACCGGGTAGCCTGTGCTGGGTCAGCCAAGCTCTGCTGGGTCTGGGGCCATGGGCCAGAACCAGAAAAGGCTGGGAAAGGTCCCTCCGGCACGGTGGGCCTGGAGCCCTCACTCATAGGCCGAGGCCGAGTTGTGCTTGGTTTGGGGCCGCGGGGTGGGACTGGGAATCACTGAGAAATGTCCCTCTGGCGCGGGCCTGGTGCTCTCATTCCAGGCCGAGCTGCGCTTGGTCTGGGGCCCCAGGGTTGGGGGGGGGACAGGGAATCTCTGGGAAATGTCTCTCCAGCCCGGCAGGCCTGGAGTTCTACACTCACTGAACTTTGATGTCCAGGGAGCTAGGGAAATTCCCACTCACTCAGTGGGCTTTAGGGCAGGGGATCCCAGGAGGTGCTGTGAGTGGGTCCTGAGGTTTCAGGCTGGTCACTGGCTTGGAGGGCTTCAGGGTGGGGATCCGGGTAGTGCATGTGGGAAGAAGCCAAGGACTCTCCCTCAGACTCACCACACACTCACTGATCTGGGAAGCCTGGTGAATCGTGCAAATTCCCACTCACTGGGAGAGCTTGGGGTGGGGTCCAGGAGGCCCCTGGAGTCAGCCGCTGTCTCAGGCCGCTCGCTCTGGCTTGGCAGGCATGAGGTGGGATTGAGCCATAATCACATTTTTAAAAAATGAAAAAATTCTTACAGTTCTCAGTGATCTAACTAACTCTCAATAATTCACTCTCTGAATGCCTAATATTTTCCTGGGTACATCCTCCTTGATGGTGTCAAAAGTTCCCAGGGATTCCGAGTGTGCAGCTTGTGTAATCTTATTGGTAGGTCAGTCCACATATGGCCTCTTTGTTCTCTAGAGAAGGAGTCAGAAATATCGGGTGTGATGTGAGCTGGCAGCTTAAGCTTTTGCTCTGTCTCCCCTGAGAATGAGACTCAGCAGTTGAGATGTACATTTTCATTGCTACTGAGAGAGATGGTGCGTGTGTATTTAACATTTTACCGTACACCTGTAGTTTTAATGTTGATGGAATACTTAGACCAGTTTGATTTTTTTGGCGAAAAATAAAGGGTCAACACGATAGCTCAGTGGACTAAAGCACCTGCTTAGGCAAGCTTAGGCAAGCACAGGGACCACAGTTTGATCCCTAGCATCACATCCCATGCCAGCCCTGCCCCTCTACAGGCTGGACTGGCCAAAGTCCTGGTACGGGCCAGTAATCTCAGCTCTGGGGAGGCTGAAAGCAGGAGGAGACCATGAGTCTGCGCTGCATGGTGAGACCCTGCAACTGCCAAATACATTAAAAAATAATAATGAATGACAGAAAATTTAAAAAATTCAAAAAGACAGCAGAACACATAAATAATGACAAAATCAAGTTTGTTTTCTCGTCTTTTTTCATTTTCATTTTTTTCCCTTTGTCTCTTAATTTGTCACTTTTTTCTTTCTTTTTCAAATTTTGCATGCATGTATCTGGTAATCTGAGCAACAAGTTTAAAAACACTATGCAATGCAACAACTGTCAAATTCATATTATTTTGTTTAGTGAAATTCTGTATCATTTATAATTTTTTCTTTTGTATTACTATTCTGTATTCTCCTTAATTTTTTTTTCCAAAAAGAAATAAAAGCCAACTAAATAGCATTCAACTAGAGAGCCAATAAAAATAAAACTCATAGAAATTAGTGCCACAGGAAAATGTCCTAAAACCTTAGGGACATATCAAAAGTTAAATGAGGGTGAACCTATACAGCACAAGTTTTATTTAAAGAACAAAATTAAAAACTAAATTTTTATCTTATACAATAAAAGGTCTCAAAATAAATTAGAAGCAAGTTAATAAACATAATTGCTCCTGATCAAACAGAACACTTACAAATTGTAGGAAAGAAAAACAAATTTAAAAACTGCTTTCATAAGTGACCAATAAAATGAAGTTCAACTGAGGAAACAAAGTAAGAAATGGAAATAAGACAAACTTGATAACTTAGAGACAATGAGTGAATTCCTGCAAAACAGAGTTGAGTAAAAATAACTAGGAAAATACGACTATATTCATTGCTATGGAAGAAAGTGGGAATGCCATCCAAAACCTACTGGTAAATAAAGTACAGGATGAATTGGTTTTTAGTAGAGAGCTATCTACTCAGTGTTATTCTGATTGGCCTAAGCCAAAGAAAAGATGTGCAGTTCCCAAGAACTTTGTATAATGTTAATAATAAACTCAATAAATATAAAATTACTACATTTTATTTATGAATGTAGGCACAAATATTTTAAGTAATATATTAGCAAATATAATTCAGTCATGAATCAGAAGATCTATTAATGTAAATAGTGAAAAAAAACCAATAATTTTGGGAACGTTTGAATCAGACATTGTATATATGAATAAAATCAACATGAAACAAGGGGGGCCTGGGGAGATAGCTTAGTACAGTAAGTACCTGCCTGGCAAGTGCAAAGTCCTGAATTCAATCCCTGGTACTGAAAAAACAAACAAACAAAAAACATGAAGCAAAGTCTAAAGGGATAGATGTGGATAGCATTTTTAAAATGATAAAATATTTATTCAAAATTAATGTATAAGCGTTAGGGTTAGAAAAATGTCAACATATAAGCATATTCAATTCAGATAGTAATTGAAACATTTTAAAAATTTTGCTTCAAAGTTAGGAAAGATTTTCTAAAGTTTTTAAGGACAAATAAATACGTGAATATAGTCAAAAGTTTTTGAGGAGGAACAATGAGTTTATTTGGTGTCCTAACCTTCTATAATAAGACCAATATTATAATATATAATATTGTATTATTCATTATAAAGATTCATGGAATAAAATTAAGAATCTAGAAACAATCTCAGAATTCAGAAGAATTTAATTTAGTAAATTTTGCATTTCAAAATTTGATCTTTTACTTCCAAGAGTGCTAGCACATACATGTAAAAATATTTTACATGTATATGAAAAATTAATTTGACATAGATGCAGGATTTATGTAAAAATCTAAACAAAGTACATCCTTTGCATTTGTAAAATCTAAGGATGAGGCATACTTAACTAATATTTGAAATGAATAGAAAGAGTTATTCTAATTGTGTTTGTTGACAGGATACCATACCTGCCATCTTGTACCATCAATATCCACTAAGATGACAATACTATGTAATGTATTAATTATTGAAACTGTCCTACTAATTGATTTTGAAACTGTCTAATTGTTATTTGTTGCTCAATAAAATCATTTAAAAAAACAGAAAAAAACTAATATTTGAAATTAATGGACTATAAATGAAAGATAGAGGGATTATACATAAAAATTAAAACATTTCAATGGTAAAGGACCATGACCAAAATCATATAGAAAGTTATAATTGTAGATTTATAATTAATAGGCAGTCAATTAACACTTATGTTTTTCAGAGGCTTTTGAAGACTCGATGAAAAAGACAATTTTTATTGGATAAAATGTATGCATAATGCAGTTCACTGACAAACTCAAAATATTAACAAACATGAGTAAGCCTCTGATTGCCAGTAGGCAGTGATGTATAATTTAACGCAATTATGAGATAGGACTCTGTACCCAGCACTCAGGCACCTGTTCCTGGCTGCGATCCAGGAACAGGAGTCAATCTGATACACTGCAGGCGGATTTGAAAAGCAACTGGAGAATATTTATTCAAAAATTAAAAATGCATCATCTTTTAACCTCTCAGTCACTTTCTTTAGAATTTGATCTCTATACTACATCCATGTGATGTTGCTTATTTTTTTTAAGTAATGTAAAGCTTTAATGCCACTCCTAATATAAATTCAGTCAAATGCAGACATTTACAGAGTTCCTGGCACGGTGTCTCCACAGAGTTGGCACATAAAAGTCATAATTCAGATATTCGCTCTTAGGTATACAGATGCAGACCGTGCAGATATCCTGCTGGTATGGAATGTGGTGCATCTATTGAAACATGACTTGTAGTGACAGCAAACTGGAAATCAGGTGAATGGCATTAACAAGGAATACATGAATAAATTATGATATATCTGTGTCATAGAGGAGTATTACAGATCTGGTGGACAGGGTAAACTGGGATCATACAGCATAATGTAGATCAATTTTTGGAAGGTAATACTGAGGAAGGAAATACAATTATAAGCATAAGTACATATACATATGTAAAGTATATATACATATGTATATATAATTTTTATTTTTATTTTTTATTTTTTATTTATTTATTTATTTATTTTTTTGTCTTTTTGAGACAGGGTCTCACTATGCAGCTCAGGCTGGCCTTAAGCTCACTTTGTAGCTCAGGCTGGTCTCGAACTCACAACAATCCTCCTGCCTCAGCCTCCCGAGTGCTGGGATTACAGGCATGCACAACCACACCCGGCTGTATATATAATTTTTAAAACAAACATAAGAATGTATATTGTGCATATATTGAGTTGTAATCATATGAGTTTAGAGAAAAATATTGTAAGGATATATATAAGGTTGAAAATGTCTGACATCTAGAAAAGGGGTAAAATTTTCTAAAAATTAATACAGAATTTATTATATTTTGTTAACACATATGCACCTTTTTTTTTTTTTTTGGAGGAACCTAGGATTGAACTCAGGCACTTGCACTTACCAGGGAAGGACTTATTCCACTGAGCCATCTCCCCGGCTCCATCACTTTATTTTTTAAATATTTTATATTTATAGGGTGGGCCAGATAGCTCAGCAGATTAAAGCACCTGCTTAGGCAGCCGCAGTGGCCGGGGTTCAATCCCCGGGCCTGCCATCCTGCCATGCCAGCCTCATCCCCAAAGGTATGCTGAGATGGCGACTGAGACTGGGCATGGTGGCATGTGCCTGTAATCCCAGCGCTTGGGAGCCTGAGAACAGAAGGATCACTGTGAGTCTGATTTAGTAGTGAGACCCTGAACACCTTGAAGATCCTTCCCTAAAAATACCAAAAAAAAAAAAAAAAAAAAAAAAAAAAAAAAAAAAAAAAAAAAAAAAAAAAAAAATATATATATATATATATATATATATATATATATATCGCAAATGTTGGTCCCTTAGTTATTCACATTCTCACTTTGTGAAGAATTAAATAAAATCTGCATTTTGTTTTTAAATCCATAAATGAAATGGAATTGGAACCATGACATCTGTGACAGATCACACCCACATTGGTATCATCATAACAAGGAAGATGGGAGGACAATGGCAGAGAGAGGAAAGATTCAGCAAAAGTAGAAATGAAAATACAGAAAGGAAAGTGTAAGAAGGAGACTTCTTTCCTGAGTCAGGGTTTCACTAACGCACCTCGGTCTGGCCTTGCGCTCACTTTGTAGCCCAGGTTGGTCTTGAACTCCCGGTGATCCTCCTGCATCAGCCTCCTGTTGCACACCTGGCTTTTGGAGGAGAAAACTCAAAACAATGAATTACTAAGAAACACTGGAGAAAAAATAAATAGATAAAGCATGAATGAGATGATTCTATATTAGTAGGAAAAAATAAAAACAAAAAATCAAAAATCAAGGGTCGGTGGTATAGCTCAGTGGACTAAGCACTTGCTTAGGTAAGTGCAGGGGCCAAGGTTCGATCCCTGGCACTGCATGCTGCACTGACCCTGCTGCTGGGTGTGCTGAGCCTGCGATGGAGCGCAGGCGTGGTGGTACACACCTGTAATCCCAGCACTGGGGAGGCAAAAATCAGGAGGATCACTACAAGTCTGAACTGCGTAGTGAGACCCTGCACAAAAAAAAAAAAAAAAAAAAAAGAAAAAGAAATCCAACATTGCTAAATAACTAACACTTACAGTGACAATTTGGCCATGAAAGTCTCTCACCATGCCCATTAAGATTGTCTTGGATAACCCTTTTTCTACGTCCTGTTTAATTTTCAAATCAGGGCCAGCCAAATAGCTGATCAGATTAAAGCACTCGCTTAGGCAGACACATGGGCCAGGAGTTCCATGCCCTGGCCTTCCAGGTCCATGCCACCCTGCGGCCATGCTGAGGTGGCAATTGGGACTGGGCATGGTGGCACATGTCTGTAGTCCCGGCACATGGGAGGATATAAACAAGAGGATCACTACGAGTCCGAGCTATGCAGTGAGACCCTGTATACCCTGTCCTAAATGCAAATAAAATAAACATGTCAATCCCATACACACCCCCACAGAACCATCCTGTTGAGATTTTTGCATGAGTTATTTCACTCTGTAAATTGTTTGGAAGGAATTTTCCTTGTAATAATATAGAGTCATCTCATTCAGATAGCATCTGTTCATTTTTTTCTTCACTATTTCTTAGTAATCCATTGTAATTTACCCTATAAAGTTCTTCTTCTATAACTTGTGTTAGGATTATCACTAGTTATTTAGTTGATACTATTTTAAGCAATTTTAATTTGCAACTTCCAATGGTTGTTAGTATATTGCATTGCATTGAGCTTTTCTAGTGTGTATGCTACAATTTAATTCTAATAGCTTGTAGATTACTGTGATGTAGAAATAAATAGCTCTACTTTTTCCTCCTGAGTTCTTCTTGCTTTTCATTTTTTGTCATATTGGACTATCTAGACCCCAGGACATCTGCTACTGTAGGTATAATTTTCACTGTAGGTTCGCATTTTAAAAGCCTTAGTTCATGTAAACATATTGAAAATAAAATTTTCTGAGTATTTCTTGATCACCTAATCAGATAATAAAGTTTTAGAATACTTTTTGAACATTTGATGAAATGGTAACTTAATTTTCTTTCTTTTCCATTAATGTAATCAGTCACTGAGTTTGATTTTCAAATAGTGATCCAATCCTGGATTCATAGAATAAAACTAATTGTTAGTAACTATGGATTGTGGAATTAATTGGGCAAAATAGAATTAGGATTTTTGCATCCATGTTTATGAACAACATGAGCGACCTCTTTCATTGAATTTCCTCATCAGATCTGTGTATCAGTTATTTTGGGTTCATGAGATGAGTTGACAGTTGTTTCCTCTTTTCTGTGCTCTGAAAAAGTATGTGTGATAATTGTTCTGTAGTAATTGTTACTGAACATTGGCCAAAAATCCTGAACAGGATTTTGAGGTTGCTTTATGAACAGATTTTCAATTATGGGTCAAATTATTTTAATCACCATGCTTGGAGCCTTCCTGAATATTTTTTTCTTGAGGTAGCAAGGATCAAACTTAGGACCTTGCACTTGCCAGGCAAGCACTTAACTCCACTGAGCTATCTCCCCAGCTCCTGAAAATTTGAAACTATTTGTTCTAGTAGTGATATTTATGACCAGAGCTATGTACAATTTACACAGTTTTCTATTTCTTAAAAAATCTACTGACTTCCTTCTAATAAAAAGCAGATTTAATATTTTCCCACTGCGTCCATTACTCCTATTGCCAGACTTCAATACTTACTATTATGAGTTTTACCTGCACATTAATAACATGCTTATCTCTGTTACTTAAAAGTCATTTTCAAGCCAACTTAAACTATTTTCAAAACTAATCTTCTAACACATGATTCCAAAAGACAAAGGGATTATACCCATATTGCCAATATCTTTCTCTTCTCCCTTCTCCTCTTCTAATTTTTGTTAGATGCGTAATTTCAACATTTCTGAACATTTAAAGTATTTAATTGTGTTCTTTCATACACCCACTAGCTTTACTTTTCACTTTGGTCCTATGGTTAAATGAAGTCTGTGTTCCTTTTCAAAAATTTGCCTCCAGTTCCTGTATTATTCTGTTAGGAGGTTGGTTTGTCTCTTAGTAATGTTTTCACAAAAAAACAATCATGAAAAACATATCTGCAGAGTATGCAGAGGTTTTCCAAATCTTTCTTTTGCTGTATACTAGACAGACCGTTTAGTTGAACTTCTGGGGATACTTTCTGATTCCTTGGGGTGCTCTGCCAGTGAATGTCACTATGAGAAGATCCAGTCTAGAATTATAGGAGAGTGATAGCTTTCCTTTGTTTAAAGAGTAAACTAAGGCAAATATAATCAAATGTATGATTTCAAGGCTGTGGTTAAGAGCTGCTGGAATTTGGGAGAAAAACTCTTCATTTTAATTTGGCTGAAAAAGGTCTCCCTACTGCTTTATAGTTGGGATCAGAACATAAAGTATACCACAATACAAGTTTTGGGGGAACAATAATTATTTCCATGGGCATTATATGGCCTGAAATTTTAGTACTTCAAGGTTAAAAGTGATATTCAAGCCAAGTTTTTGTAGTATGGCATTGTTTTGAAATCTTTAACTGCGTGATTCCACGTATTTGTGGAGCCAGAGTTGGAGACCACCAGTGAGTGGAAAATGCTCACTACCAGGCAGGGAAGGAACACCACTTATTTATTTTTTATTTATTTATGCTGCTCAAAGGAACATGATTTACTGGCGAATTAAGTCCCATTGGAAAATGGATGACTTTGAAACTTTTCATTTAGGTTTAATAGAAAGTAGCTTAATCAGAAAAATTAAAGCCACAGGAAAATGAATGTTGAGAACAGAAACTAGAGACAGACATAGAAATAAATGATGAACAGCGGAGCATCAGCGCAGGTAGCCAGGATCCCGACGCCTAAATCCCCTTCACCCGTTACTGAACACATTCAAATACCTTTCCATTTGTATTTCTTTGTGCATAAAATCGTGGAAATTTTCCTTCTTTCAAAAAGTCCCTCAGAAAGTCTCTCCTGAGAGTCTCTAAAATGTTTAGATCACTTAAAAATGCATATTATTAATTTTGCTGAGTTAATAGCCATTATGGTCTAGCAGTGTGTGTAATATTTATCAGGGGACATCTTAAAATTCATATTATCATAAAATGCATATTTAAGGACTTTCCACCTACATAAATTGAATTTAATAGATTGCAGCTACTTCAGTGGGCCCCTGGGGCTCAGGAAAACACAGCCCAGAGCTTTGGTAAAGCTCATCTCCTTCCTGTCTTCTTTTGCCTAGGGAGTTTGCTCTAATTACCTGGAGCTTGACTGTGTTTGTCTTGCTTAGTTATGAACAATAGAAAAACTGAACTTTTCCAGTAAGATACTCTACTAAGTTAAAAAGGAAGTAAAACTTATAGTTAATCCAATCATTTTTAAGCTTTAAATAACTCACATAGAAGTATCAATTACAAATAGCAGCTGCCAATAAAAGTATATAATGACTTACACATTACTGTGTATTAAAAATATTCCTTTCATGTATTATGCTTCAGTTGAAACTGAGGTTACTGTTCATTATCAATGAATAGACTTTAATGAGAAGCATCAGACATAAATTATATCCAGGGCTTTCTGTAACATAGCCTTCAGACCACCTACATCACAGCCCCCAGCTGCTACAAGTGCAGTGTCTGAGCTCCACTCCTCCTGCAGTAGATTGGCAATCTGAGCACACGCCTCTCAACTTTGTGTTAGAATCAGTGCTCTCGGAGATCCTCGAACAACAAGAAACGGCTATTTGCATCTATAAATGCCTGGTGTGTACACATAATATAGTGAAGGTCTGCAATCCTGCCTAGAGGAAACTCTGCTACTAGCTATATGGGTTGGCTCCGAAGCATAGAATACAACTGCTTAAACAATCTTCCTGGGCCCAGGGAGATAGCTCAGATGAATAAGCACTTGCTTAGCAAATGCAGGGTCCTGAGTTCAATCCCTGGGTCCACAAAAAAAAAAAAAAAATCTTCCAAGAATGCTTATTTACCTCAAAACCAAGCGTGGTCTCCACTGTTCACTTTGGACTTAACTGTATGTGGGGGTCACTGAGCTCCACCGCTGAGGGCTCTGACTGCAGAGGATCCACTCTGAGTTCTCCAACAAAATATGGAGTTGAACGCTGCCATCCACAAGAGATTCTCTTCTGTTAGAAGACACCGGCATTTTTAAGAAGCCATTTTGATGGTTTGAAATCAGAAAGCACAACCCCAGAGCTGTCCTGCTGCATGCTCAGGAGCGATAACTGACTTTTCCAGAGCACACCATCAGCCCCACCAACACAAAACATCAGAGGACAAAAGCTCACGTATGTCCTTTTATTCTGTAGCCTCCCTCAAAAATGGAATGATGTGAACCAAACACCCAATCTCTAAATTTGTTTTGTCTGTGTTTGCTCATTGTGGAAATGTAAACAATAACCATTTGATTCAATGAAAATTGCCTTGGTCTGTGGCCTGGACACAAGTCTATGCAGGAAGCAAACTTCTGTTGCCATTGAGAAGCATCGGTTGTAATGTTTGAAATGAATTTAAGAGGAATCTCACACTAGGGGCTCCAAGTCCTTAAAAGGATTACCTGATTACTAGTTTCACATACAACTGTGTTTATGGCATATAGACTCACTCGGAGGTCCTTCTGTGCTTGCGACAGTTTCCCAAAAGTTAATGACACAAACATCCCCATTTGCTTTTGTTCCCTGGCTTCTAAGGCAGGAATCTGACAATGCTTCCCAGCTGAGCTTAGCTGCCTTGCGGTTTGGTTCTTGATTGTTGGTAAGGCTTCCCAGCTGTGCCTGCTCAGGAATCCTCTATCTCTCTTCTCCGCCTCTAGAGAACCCCTACTAAAATGGCACTGTTAATACCAGAAAAGGGCCCTGTAAAATGTGCTCGAGTTGGGAGCTTTCCAACCCAAGGTTGCAGCAAATGAGAAATGGGAGAAATTTGAAATTAAGTATGAACAGCTGGTTTTGACAAGCGAGGGATAAACTCAGTGTGTGAAAAAGATGGGCCCAGTGAGATAGCTCAGTAGACTAAGCGCCTGCTCAGGGACATGCAGGGACCGGAGTTTGATCCCTGGCACCGCATGCCATACCAGCCTTGCCCTTGGGCCTGCTGAGCTGGTGTCTGAGACCAGGTGTGGTGGTGTGTGTCTTTAATCCCAGCACTGGGGAGGCTGAGACAGGAGGATCACTATGAGTCTGAGCTACATAGTGAGACCAAATACACACACACATAATGTGTACACACACACACACACACACACACACAGGCAATTATTGGGATCCTAAAAGCTTTAAATTAAATAATATGACTTAAATAGGTCTTGAAAAAGATCCAGAAAAGGGATGTTTTAGGCTCTGACGTGAGAAACATTTCTTAGTTTAGTTTTTAAAATTAAGTTTAAAATTATGTAAACATTCAAATTCACTTAGTTAATCTTAGTTAACTGCACTAAGATCAGTGATTTAATTTATTATGCCCAAGCATCATTTCCTCTACTCCTCATATTGGCTAGACTAGAGTGGAAATTCAGCAGGATATCACGACCAATACTATATAAGAAGATGACAATGACTGTCTGAAATAAAATTTAGGTGTGAATTGCCTCTACAGGATCTTCTGGTCTTCACTCTAAGGTTGCGTCTTCACCTCCCTTTAGTTAACTCCCAGATGAGAAAGTAAGAAATGAACCGTACTCAGTGTACTGATAGATAAATCTAACATGAGGTTTGAGAGGTCTCAGCGTTGCTTATGCATGAACTCCTAGTATATCTTACACTTCTTCAGGAAGCTGCCAGGAAAGCTTACTGAATTCAGTGCTAGGTGCTTAGGGGAAGGAAAAAGAAACAGAAACAACAGGTGTGGATGAAGAGACTCACAGTACTATTGGAGACTCACAGCAAGCTGCCTGCTTGTCCTCCCTGGGCAGTCTCGGCTTGACCTCCCGCTCCCCATCTCCTCTCAGGAGGAAGTTTGCTAACTCTGTCTCCTCAACCCAGGCTCATCCCACCACACTTCTCCCCTCACCCAGCCCCTGGGTAGACACGTCCTCCTGAGTGTCCTGTTGGTTCCGTCCATCGCTGGTGTGTGTCCATAACAGGACCCTCCCACACCTGCCTCTCCTCCTGCCTCTGCCCGCTTCTATATGTACTGACAGCCATCCCGTCCTCCAGGGTGGGGCCTAATTTGTGTTAACTCTCATTTCTCAAGCTCTTTCACTCACATCTGATTCTCATCACTGCCTTCATTTCTGGTCATGTACATCTCCCTAGATTCCGACCTGCCTTTGTCTTCAGTGAGAGTCACCTTCTTAATGAATGACCTGCTTCTCTAATTTTCTTCCAGCAGTTTCTCCTACAGGCTTAGCTCTGCTAATTTGCAAAGCGCTCCAAGCCAGGGATTTGCTCCCAAGGAGCCCGTGCTCCCAGTGGCCACAGAGAGCTGGTCAAGCGCCCCCAAGCTGCTCTTCATCATCCTGCACAACCGAACCAGGCCTGTCCTTCCAACTATTTTTTCCATAGCTCTTCTCTTGCTCAGAACACCATATTTTACCCAAACCCAATAATGCACTGCCCCATATATATCCTTACACTTAACTTTCCTTTATTCTTGAGTAGCCTGCTCCATTTCTTTTTATCTAGATCTTACATAAACCATGGGACTTCGGGCAATAATCACGTGCAAGATTCGACATAAAGTTTAAGAGATAGCAGCTAGAATGGGGCTGCCTGCGTTCTCACCCTGGCTCTGTCTAAACTCTTGTCTTCTCTCTATTTTAATTTTCTAACCTTTGAAGTGGGTTGAGTTCAGAGTGAACTGATGCAGTGAGTGAGCTGGCACTCTTAGAACAGTATCTCATGGCCATAAAATGGAAATGCTAGGCACCAATTATGCACTGCTAATTTTTGCCTTCATTTCTAGGTCTTTCAACAAGTAATCACTGTGTTACATAAATGTCAAAAAATTTAACCATGGATATATGTATCTTTACATTTTGGTAATATGAAGCATACTTTTATATGCAGAAAATAAAGCCTGCATTACGAAAAATTAAGACATTTCTATGGGACATTTCTTTTGTTTATGTATTTAATACAGGGTCTATGGGGTCTCACTACACAGATTGGACTCGTAGTGATCCTCCTGTTTTCAGCCTCCCAAGTGCTGGGATTACAGGTGTGTGCCACCACACCCAGTCTTTTTTTAAAAATAATTTTATTGAGAAACAAATAGCAATGAGACAGTTTCAAAACCGATTAGTAGGACAGTTCCAATAATTAATACATTGCATATTGTGGCCTTAGTGGTTCACACCCAGCCTTGCATGAAATGTTTCAAACGAATATAAAATTGTAGACTGTGGAAGTGAAGCCCTACATACATAACTACTGCTGCAGCCCTCAGCATACCTCCTTTCATTCGGTCCTCATTTTGTATTATATCGAACTAAAACCAAACAGCACAAGCTTCAGTACTTTGGTGTGAATTTCTAGATAATTAGACAATTTGTTCGCATAACTACTGTAGCACTAGCACACTTAAACTTTTTCAAGACCAATTATCAGTCATTTGGTGCTCAGATGTCTAATAGTATCATAAAATCATACATTGTTTGAATCATTTATTTGAGTAAGGAACCAAATCATTTTACTTGGTTGCTGTTGTTTTAAGTGTTTGCTAATCTGTCATCTCTCCTCTATCTCTTATTCATTTTGTTTCTTACTTTCTTTGCATTGTTTACAAAAGAATCAAGACTATAATATCAATAAAACAATAATATAAATAAATAATAATTATTTATTATTAATGAAATATTTTTAAATTATATCATTAATATCAATAAAAAATATTTTTAAATTGCATATAACTTTATAAATAAAACTTTATAAATAACTCAAAATGTAAGTTTTAAAAAACAAAAGTAGCACAGAAATATCATATATAGTATCAAAAAGGTATACATGTTTTTACTAAATTTGAGAATAATTCCTAAATACTTCACTGTGTAATTTCAAAGATTGTGGATATTCTCTTATATAATCATAGTAGAATTACCAGCTTCATAAATTTACATTAACAGATGTTTTAAAATAAATCATTTATGGTAGATCCTAGACACCTTTTACATTCAGCGACACAAAATATGTCAAGCAATAAATGTCAGGTTTTAGAATCTGTGATTTGACTGATTGAAATTCTTGTTCTTCACATTTTGTTTACTCCTAATGGAGTGAGTATTCATAGCAAAAGTTTTAGAAGCCTTACTTCTCAAACAGCAGAGTAAAACTCTTATGCATCTATCGTGGTCAAACAAACAAGTTAGATGGCCGGCCAGATAGCTCAGTGGACTAAAGCACCTGCTTCAGCTGAATGCAGCGGCCAGGGTTCGATCCCTGGCCTGCCGTGCCAGCCCTGCCCCTGGGGTACACTGAGATAGCAATTGAGATTGGGTGTGGTGGTCCATGCCTGTAATCCCAGCGCTTGGGAGGCTAAAAGCAGGAGAATCACTACGAATCTGATCTGTATAGTGAGACCCTGTACACCCTGTAGACTCTGTCCTAAATTCATAAAAAGAAATTAGAAATGTCACCAAAAACACTGACTCGCTGGACTCAAGACTGCTGGGGAGGGTTTGGGGACTTTCCTTCTGGATCTCCCTTTCCCTCTGGATTGCCAGGCAGCAGCTGTGACAGACTAAATTGTTTCTCCCAGATGAGTATAAGATATCATCTCCCTTCATCAGCGAAAGAGAATGAAATGCAGAATTTTGGAGAGGGTCTGAAAAATCATTGCAGACGCTGCTGTAATTTGGAAATCGTCACACCGGTCCTCAGATGATTTGGCATTTTGGAGACTTCGTGCTGGATGTGCCATGGCTTGCGAATCAGCTTGCAAAGCAGTTAGTTCAAGAGACATCATTTTATTTCAAAGTCTTCCCGATGATGTTTTATTCAGGAGACAGCCCTCAGAACCTGCGGTGTGCCATTGCCTGTGTGCATCTGAGAGCAGGCCAGGGCTGATGGTTTGGGCAATGAACCTGAAAGCCGTTGTTTATTTCCTTTCCTAGACATCACCTGAGTGCTGGTGTCCTCAAAGTAGCAAGAGCTGCTATAGTTAGATCCCTTCGCCCTGCCTACGTTCTCTCTCTCTCCCTCTTAAAACCAAATGTTTCTCCCTCCTCCTCTCCTGTGTCTCTCTGTTTCTCTCCCTCCTCAAGTAATTTGAATACTTGCCTTTTATCATTCTCCATTCCCAAAATAGAAACCACAGTTTTAAGTCACACAGGAAGGTGGGCTATGGCATATCACCTTGCCAATGTAGAACATGGGAGCTGCCTCTATGAATGCATTAGGCTTGTGCCATCTGTTAGTGTCTGAAGAAGTCAGGGCAGTCCATAGCTCTGCGAATGTGTCTTTTGTTCTAGCTCCACAAAAATCAGCTTCTAAGAAGCTAAGACCTCATAAGCAAATGAGAATGACCACTGCCTACCTGATTTTCCAAAAGCTTTCTAAATGAGGTTTGTACTAATATTGTTCAGGCAAGACATCATGCCTGCATCTTGTCCTCTGAATAACTACTAGGAAGACAGCAATATGTAATGTGTTAGTTATTGCAACTGTCCTACTAACCTGTTTTGAAGCTGCTTCACTATTATTTTATCTTTTTTTTCCTCATTAAGATGAAAAAAATAAATAAATGATTTTTTTAAAATTTCATGTTCCAGACTGTACATGCAAGTGTCAGGGGGTAACTTTCATACCAGAGAAGTTAGCTAAGTTGACTGGTAGCCAGGACTAGAAAGCATGACAATGGGGCTCTTGAGTTTAAGTAGAGCCATGTTTCTGGAACCAGAACTGTACCCTGTGTAAGCTAACAAGTGAAAGCTAAAGCTCTCTATTTTAAATTCCAAAGACCACATATACAAGCCAATCATGTTGGCATTTTTGTATTTAAAAGTATCTGAGGTGATGGATTACAATTATATCCTAGAAATATTTCATAGTACATGGGTAGGTGTATTTCTTTAAGGATCTAATCTTCATATAAAAATATGAACCAACTTAAGTATATATCACCATCCATAGTTACTATTATTATTATTATTATTATTATTATTATTACTATTATTTGTATTTAGTGCAGGGTCTACAGGGTCTCACTACCTGGATTGGACTTGTAGTGATCCTCCTCTGTTCAGCCTCCCAAGCACTGGGATTACAGATGTGTGCCCTCATGCCCAGTCTCAATCACCATCTCAGTGCGCCCCAGCGACAGAGTTGACATTGAAAGCTGGGGATTGAACTCCAGCCACTGCATCTACCTAAGCAGGCACTTTTTAAAAAAATTAATTAATTAATTAATTAATTTTTTAAGATTCCTTGACAAGATGGATTTGATAAATTAATACATTGCAAACTGTTTTCATAATGTTTTGGTATCATAGAAGGTGTATACATGATATTATACTTACAAACATTATTATACTGTATGTCTCTTATCAGTAAAGAGAGTGTAGCTGTCTGCATATCTTATTTTTTATACCTGAATTACATCAAAGATTCAATAATTAATACTTTCTACCTTGTTGTTTTCCTAGTGGATGACCGTAGTACTAGAAGCCGACATAATATCCTGTCCAACCATCATTAGTGCAAATCTTGCCTCTCATAAGATTATGTAGAAGCACAGCGTTATCTATCCCAACTGTACTGTCTACACACACACATTATAATTCTTCCTTTTTATACCCCTTCCTTTGTCTACACCTGTCAGAGATGGGCACTCCATTGTCATTCAACAAACTTAGGTACTTGAACTCGACAACACAATCCAACACAGTCCAGCATTCCACAACAATAGTGAGTTATCCGAAGAAGTTGTTGACCATAGCCATTTACTGTTCAACTTATTATTATGGCCTCGTGTTGTATACCTCATTTTTATACTTTTCTGCTGGATAGTTCAGACCTAGATAGAGCAAGACCAATATACCAAAATATGTAGTTTTTGGTTCTGATGAGGTCAGTGAAGTCCCCTCAGGGTTTATCTTGTAGTTCTGTACCTTATTCTGTAGATCCTTTGTCTGTGTCATCCATGTGGATGACTAAGCAGGCACTTTAATTGGCTGAGCTATTTGGCTGGCTCACCATCCATAATTATTAAGATAGCTGTAGTCATAATTACTAAAGAAGATCAATAGGTGCAGATGTTATAGTTGTTCTTCTGTTAGATTAAGTTCTCTCCCCTTGGAGGAAAAACTAATTAAGTTCATGTCACAAATGCAATTAGGTGAGGAATCTTGGCTCACAACATTTAGTTAAAAGAATTACCAAAAGATTGTGATGTAACAAGTAAGTTCTTATCAAGCCAAAAGTCTCTTAGAGAGCAGTCATCCCAGAAGGAGGGGCCTTGATCTTGAAACATAAATTGGTCTCAAAGTTTGTCTTGGCTCATCCTCGTAAGGTTATCTTTTTCAAAGAATCTATGTGCATTTAACTCACAAGATCCCTTATGTGCAAATACTTTTTATTTCACCATTGCAACACTACTCCTTAAGAATGTCAGGAGTTGTTTCTACCCATTAAACATCCCAGGACAATAATGGAAAATATTTGGACATGAAATATTTGCTCTTGTTTTAAGGCACTGATGCCCAGCGTGCCTGGTAGCTCATGATCTGTCTTAGCAGTTTTTGAGATCTTGTATTTCTTGGTATCAAAGACATAATCCATCATTCACATCTTCATCATCAACAACAACAGCAAAGACTTAATTAGTAACTACTGTAAGCTAAGGTCAGATAGCAAGCTACAGATAACCTTATCTTAGAAAATCTGAGTATCGCCTTTGGAAAAGGAAGTTCTGCTGTATAACTTACTTTGTTTAACACAGTTGTTTATGGACGTTAGTAGTACAATATGTATGTGCTATTCTTAATTTTCAAATTTACAATATTTAGAACTTTTGCTTAAAATACTTCTTATTGATTCTTTTTTTTCTTTTCCTTTGGTGGAACTGGGGGTTGAACTCAGACCCTTGTCCTTGCCAGGGAAGCACTTACTCCACTGAGACATCTCTCTGGCCCCCTCTTATTGATGCTTAATGATGAATGAGAATTAATCCATTTTCAAGAAAGTTAAAGACTTAAGACTAGTTTGTTTCAAACCTTTCAATCTCAGTAACTCACCAGAGATTTATCTTGACTGCCTCTGATTTCCATTATTGAGTATATTTACTTCGATCTTTCTAGACCACAGAATACCACAAATAGGTATATCAATTCTTCAATCCAGAACACAAAAATAAATTGAAAAATTAACACATCCACAGAGACCTGGGTGTGATGCTATACCAGTCAACAATGTTTATGTAATGGGAATTCCAAGTGGAAAGAGAAATGGACAAGATTGAGAGAAAAGATCTAGAACTTCTCAAATTTGATTTAAAGTTATCAGTATGGAGACTCCAAAAGCCTAAGAAAAATCAAGTCAGATAAACAAAAAAGTACTCTAGACACATAGTTAAAAAAGCAAAACCCTAATGGCAAAATTTAAATCTTTTTTTTTTTTTTTTTTTTTTTTTGGCAGAACCAGTAATTGAACTCAGACTCTTGTGCTTGCCAGTGAAGCACTTATTCCACTGAGCCATCTCCCCGGCCTCTAAACTTTAAATCTTGAACACACCAAGAGAAAAATAATTCACCACACATGTAGAACCACAGTAAGAATTGTACAATGTCTTTAGGATAATGGAGACCAGAAGGTGGTAAAATGGCATATTTAAAGAGCAAACATAAAGAGATTGTCAACTAAGAATCTTGTAGTCTATAAAACCAGCAAATATGAAGGCAAAATAAGACCTTTCCAAGTAAGAAAGAAACGGTGAGCTTTTGGCATAGCACTTACAATATGCACCATGCATGACCTTGTCCAAATCAGTATCAGTTAGTGCTGTCTGAATTTCAGTAAACAATGGTAAACTTTAATCTAAATTAATTTCCTATTTTATTCTTCATGCTATTACTGATATGTTCTATCTATGTTATAAGCATAACAGGAAAGTGTTAGCTATTGCTTTATATATTAAATAATATGAAATAAACATGAGAATAGGTATATATGAATACCTATATATCTATGCATGACTGCCTATGCTAAATCTTTTCACCAGTCCATATATTTATGAGTTCTAATGCTCACCGTTTATTTCTATACATTCATGTTAATATCTTATCATTCATATAAAATCTAAGGGACTTCTTCAGAAATTCCTGTGTATTATGTGCGCTAGCAAGAATTCATTTTGTTTTTGTCTTCTAAGTATGCTGATCAGGAACACAAAAAAAAAGTTGTTAGTAACTGGGTTGAGGAAGAGGGCACTATTACAGCCTCCATGGAAACCAAAGTATTTATAAGGCAGTATTCATGCTCTATACTAACACTGTAATGTAGAAGAAAGCAAATTACCTAAATTATTTTAATTATATGCATGAAATTTACAGACATGCAAATATATGTTAAAGTATATATGTATGTATGTATTCATTGCTACACTACAACACAAATGGTGGGCATGTTATCAGGACCTGAGGCCCCTCATATTCCTGTGGTCCTAGGGAACCATGCATAGATTGCACTAAGACCACAACTGTTGGGAGAGGATGTTGCTATGAAAAAAATCCTCAGTGCAGATGTTTTCAATCCTAGCAGATCGTACATGATCTTTCCCAAAATTGAAAGTAGAGAACTCTTCTCAGTGTGTTTTGTGAAAATATGACTATTATTACCCCAGTCATGCATCATACAAGAGATATGACAGTATCTCTCATGGACAGACACAAATAACCATCTAACGCATTAGAAAACCAAATCTAACTATATAAAAACAAATACACACTATTAAGTATTTGTTTTTATTTGAACATCATTAATTTTATATACTATTTTGTTAGAATAAAAAAATAAAAAATACATTATTGCCTCTATGGATGCAGAAAACATTTCTCAAATTCAGTGTCTATTCAACAAAGAAAAAAAAAACAAGAGTAATATCTCATTCTGATAAAGTATCTGTTAAAATAACTATAGTGAATATAATTCATGTAGTTATGAAAACTCAGTTATTTTCTGTCAGGCAGAATCAATACATTTGTACTCAATACTATATTAGCAGTTTTAGCCAGTACAATACAGCATAACAGATAGACTTATAAATTGGAAGAAAAGAAGAAACCTAACTTTATTATTAGATGGCAAAGTTTTACTCATAGTAAAAAAAAATAAATACATAAATAAAATTTTAAAACCCTGGAAGAATCTATGAAAAACTACTACAGGTGATAAATTTTTCAGGGTTGCAGAAATCAAAATCAATATCCCAATTTCTATTTTTATATACTGATAAAAAATGAAACTAAAAACAATTTCTTTATGATATTAAGAAGAATAAAATACTTAGTCACAAATTTAGAAAAAAAAAGAGTGAAAAACTCTACACTGTAACTACCAAATTATTGATAACAGCAACTCAAGAATACCTTTAAGAAATGAAAAGATATTTGCATTTTTTTTGAGATACCAGGGACTGAATTCAGGACCCTATGCTTGCCAAGCAAGAGCTTATTCTATTGAGCTATCTCCCTGGCCCCTACATTGTTTGGAAAACCTAGTATTGAAAGACAATGATTTTTCATTTATTGAACTACAGGATTAATGAAATCCCAGTGAAAAGCTGAAGGACTTTTGCAAATGTTAGGAAATTGATTTGAAGTTCGTATGGAAATGCAAATGCTCTGGTATAGCCAAGGTGAGCCTTGTTGGTTTTATTTTCTGTGGCACTGGGAATTGAACCCAGGGCCGTGGGCATGTGCGGCAAGCACTGTGCCACTGAACCACATTCCCAGAAGAGAGGTTTTTAAAAAAATGAAACTCAAGAACTAATGCCCAATTTCATTATTTATTAAAATTTGAAATTCTTTTCTTGAAAGACACTGTTAAGATGGAAAGAGGGGCCGGGGAGATGGCTCAGTGGAATAAGTGCTTCTCTGGCAAGCACAAGGGCCTGAGTTTAATCCCTGGTTCTGCCAAAAAAAAAAAAAAAGAAAGAAAAAGAAAAGATAACCCACACAGTAGGAAAAATATTTGAAAATCACACATATGAGAAAGCACTTTTATTCAGAATGTAACTAGCTCTATACCAATTTTTTAAAAAACTGAGTAGAAATCCTTTTTTGAAGACATATAAATTACAAATAAATACATGAAAAGCTAAAAATAATTAGTCACTAGCAAACTGGGAGCAAAATAAACAGAAATATTTACTTTAATTGTGATGGTTTCCTGGCTGTATACTTATGTCAAAATGTATCAAATTGTATAGTTAAACATACGAATTTTTGTCTTAATTATTACATCAATGAAACTGTTGCATTTTAAAAATACAATTTCAGCCAGGGAGATAGCTCAATAGAATAAGTGCCTGCCTAGCAAGCACAGGGTCCTGAGTTCAATCCCCAGTACTGAAAAAAAAAAAAAAAAAAAAAAAAAGAAAGAAAGAAAAAAAAAATCATCGTTCTTTGCTGAGATAGCTCAGGATAAATACCTGTAAAACTACAATTTCAGGGCCAGCCAAATAACTCAGCGGATTAAAGGCCTTGCAAGTAGGTGCAGGGGCAGGGGATTTGATCCCTGGGCTTGTTGCTCTGGCCCTCTCCCTGCAGATGGGCTGAGATGGCAATTGAGACTGGGCGTGGTGGTGTGCACCTGTAATCCCACCTCTTGGGAGGCTGAAAACCGGCAGATAACTCCAAGTCCAATATACTAGTGAGACTCTGAACACCCTGTAGACATTTCCCTAAAAAAACCCAAAAAACAAAAATAAATAAATAAATAATTTCAAAAATATGTACTTTGGGACCAAATATTTGCAAAATCTATAAAGGACATAAATGAGGGCCAGGGAGATGGCTCAGTGGAATAAGCACTTCCCTGGCAAGTGCAAGGGCCCAAGTTCAATCCTTGGTTCTGCCAAAAAAAAAAAAAAAAAGTAAATAAATAAAGGACATAAATGATACATAAAGAAATTTTACAGCTCAATAAGATAGACAAACTCAAGAGATTTAAATGAACACTTTGTCTTCATCAAAAATATGTAAGTGATTAATAATCAAAGAAAAGATCATCAATCACTAAAGAAATGATTAAAGAAATTAAAACCATAATGAGATGCTAATATGGCCCCACCACAAAAATGACACAATACAAGATATTAATGAAAATATGTACAAATGAGAAATTTTATACACTGTTGGGAATTAAAATGACACTTTGAGTATTAATTTGAAAGTTTGCTAAACAGTTGAACATACACTTACCATATGACCAGCAATTATAGTCCTAGGTATTATGACTATAGTACCTAAAAGAAATAAGTATGTACGTCCACAAAGAGATGTAAATGCCATTGTTCATAGTAGTATTGTTTAGAATATCAGAGTAAAAAACTAGTGAATTAATAAAATATGGCATATGCACACATATAATTGTACTCCAAAATAAAAAGAAATAACATATTCTTCCATAAAAAAAGCATAGACTTTCTAAAAAATATTGTGCTGAATCAAGGACACTGGACTCACAGGTCAACTTATGATGCTTCATTATTATTATTATTATTAGCATTATTATTATTATTATTATTATTATTATTCTGTATTTTTCGAGAAGAGATGACAGGGTGTTCAGGGTCTCACTACTAGATCGGACTCATGGTGATCCTACTGTTTACAGCCTTCCCAGTGCTGGGATTACAGGCGTGCTCCGTCACACCCAGTCTCAGTTGCTGGATCAGTGTGCCTGGGGCCAGCACACAGTATCAGGGATCAAACCCGGGTCCCTGTACCTGCCTAAACAGGCACTTAGTCTGCTCAGCCATCTTGCTGGCCTAGAGCAGTTTGAGAGTTCAACCAAAATGAACATGTGGTTATAGAAGTAGAATAAAATCCAGAAAAGTGGTTTCTCAGGAATAATTTCTAGCAAGCACGTTGGTCACAAGGTTATTAAATGCTACCGATAGGTCAAGTGAAATATCTAAGATGGACACCTGTGTCTGCTCTGAGCATTTCTAGGAGCAGCAGGGGCACAAGTTGACCTGGACTGAACTGTAGAGTGGGTGGGAGGTGACGGGATTCCAATAGGGAGCAGGAAAACCTGTATCCAGAGCTTTGTCTGAAAAGAAAAAAAGAAGGCCCACAGTATGGGGAGCAGCAGCAAATGAAAATGCAAAATTTTTTGCTTAAATAATAGATTTAACAGCAATCTTTGTGAAAGGAGTAGGGGCCTGGGGAGATAGCTCTGTGTTCTAAGCGCTTGTCTGGCAAGCACAAGGACCTTGGTTCAGTCCCTGGTACCACATGCCATGCTGGCTGCAGAATGCCAGGCATGCTGTGTTGGCCCAAAACCAGGGCTGGCAGTGCACACCTATAATCCCAGTAATGGGGAGGCTGAGACAAGAGGATCGCTACAAGTCTGAGCTGCATAGCAAGACCCTGTACCAAGTAAATAAATAAAAAGATTTCTAGAGCAAAAAAAACTGGGAGAAAGAGGTGGAAGATTCAGAAGGGAGGACACATTTTAATAGGCACAGGTCCATGAGGAAATAAAATGGGGCCATTCCTGCTCCTCTGTATTAGAAAAGGGTGATGTGGTGTGAATGAGTGTGGGTATTTCACGGTATGAATAAAAGCCCCACTCTAATATAAGCAAATACCTTAGCTGGGCATGGTGGTGCATGTCTGTAAAGAGAAAGAGCAGCAGTCCTAATGTCAAGAATTCAAAAAGAATAATGTAGCCCATGGAACTAGAATTCACTTCTAGTGATTGTGAATTCACAATTGGCCAGCATAATTTTCTCTAGGAATACACTACCTCGGAACAAGAAAGAAGGTGAACATTTGGATTCATTAGGATTGATTCCATCAGAAAGAGAATAGAGCGAGGGTGTGTGGGGAGGTGATCAGAGAGCAACTGGAGAGATCAGGAACCTACTCAAAACTGAAGACAGGATTAAAGTGCCTGCAAGTAGGCTCAGGGGCCAGGGGTTCAATCCCCAGGCCTGCTGTGCTGGCCCCAACCCCAGGGCTCACTGAGACAGCAATTGATCCTGGGCATGGTGGTGCACACCTGTGATCCTAGCTCTTGGGAGGCTGTAAATAGGTGGATCACTATGAGTCTGATCTGGTAGTGAGACCCTGAACACCCTGTAGACCCTTCACCCCACCTCACCCCAAAAAATGAAGATGGTGGAGATCAACAGAGGTTGAGTGAGGTCAGAGCATTAACTTCCTGGCAGGTTATGTATTTGATATGGACCTTGAGATGCAGTAGCAAGAAACTAGAATAATACACTAGGAAACAGGAAAAACTAATTGAAGGATGGATTTTTAAGTTACTTATCATTGTGGGCAGCTGGGGCTGAGTCCTGTAGGTGAACCTCTGAGGGGTCCTAGAGAATATGTCTGGAACAGACTCTTTGTAAGACGGGAAGCCAGCGCACGAATCTACTAACACTCGCCACCCTTGGGTGGCAGATGGCACCCAGGAGCCTGACCAGGACTACACAAATTACCTGGATTCAGAAAAATCCAAGGAGATCATAAACCAACGGTAATGGGGAGAGTTGGTCTTGAAATGATGTTTGGCAGTGTCCAAATGTGGTAGGAACTGTTTCCCATAGCTGCAGCTGAAAACTGAAGTAGACCCCGGCTTGCGGTCCCAGGTGACATTAATCCCATAGAACGAAAGTCCGTCTGAGCTCCTGATGTTACCTGAGCAAATAACTTGGTGCATGAGGAGTTTGTTCCTCTGTGTCCTCCAACTATTGATTTGTCACCAGTGAATGAGGATGAGAAGATCCACCTTCTCTGCATAGTGTATGCCTCCCAGGATCCCTTAGTGTTTGTGGGGAACCACTCAGACTGCTTTGAAGTTCAGGAGCATCTAAGAACCCCCAAGGATGTCATCCACCTGTGTAGCACAGCGGGATGCAGTTATGTAACTGTGAATTAGCACAGGAGAACAGGCATGCTTGGTTACACCACTATGTAAGAATGTGAATATGAGATGGCAGCCTGTATAAGGATTCCACCATAAAGATGCAGGGGCTCTCTGGCACTCTTGCGCTCTGCTCCATGTCGCCTGCTGTCGTTGCTGATGTTTTGTGTAGTGCATTCTTTAACCTTTTGACCTCACCTGTGCAAACATCCCTTGGGCCCCCCAGAGTAGGTCAACACTATGGAAGGTGCTTGGCACAAAGCCCAGCATATAATTAAGTGCATAGAATAAATCCTGTTACATTTTTTCTGGTATATATGTTAATAATGGTAACAGGTAACTATATTATGAATAACAGTATTAATTCAGACTCTATAAAGGGACTTCACTGCCTACCTGAACACTATTTTGTCAACTCATCACAATTTTTTGGAAGACCATTAAATTTTGGTAGTGTTTAAATTGGTTTTATGAAAGATGCATAAAGCAAAAATCTTAAATGTAAACTAATTCTCGTGTACCCTCTCCTCTGATTAAAACTGCGTGTAAGTTTCCCTTAGATTAGAGGGACTTGTATTTATATTTTAAAAAACTTTCAGAGATGTTCTGTTGGTTTATGTTTGGCTCTTTCCTCCTTTTGAACTTATCTAAACACTAGGAGACAATCCAAATGTACTCCACTTTCTAATATCTTCCGGCATCAAATAAGTTTTCTTTTATGCCAGCTTAAATTTTTAATGCTGCAGTTTTGTTCTTATTTGATTTTATTTTCAGTGAAAAGAAAGGAGCAGCTGGTTACCATTGTCATTTTCTTTTGTTTAGGGTTTATTAAATATGCAACACATGAATAAAACTTTTTCTTGTCTGGATAGAGAACCCCACTGCTTTTTAGAAGGAATGATAGAATTTAACATGGAGACACCTTGGAGACCATTCTAGTCCCAATATATAATCTGATTAATTAGTACCAATTAAAATCATGCTGTCATTTGGCATTTCTTTTGTACTTCTTAAGGTAAATTGTCTGATATAGCTTATGCTCAACTAAAGGTTGGAATTATTTTTGTCTTAGGAATGATTAAAATTTTTGCATGTAAATGCTGTTAAATATTAAGCCATCATATATTTCTCCCAACTTGTTATTTTCCTTTTAGCTTACAACATTTTGCCTTTTGGTTTATGTTACTATTTCGTCAAACACACTGTTTTTCCTCTCCTCCGTGTTTTCCACGTGTGGAGATGGATTATCTAGTGTGAGCTCTAAACTATGTTTACCTATGTCTTATTTTTTCATGTCTTTAATGTGGCTCTTTAATTGATCCAGAGTTAAATGAAAAACTATATATTTTATTTTACTTCCTGGAGTTTTTTAAAACAGTGTTTTGTTTCAGACTCTTATAAGATATCATACCATAAATCTGTTACATATATATTCATGATTCATCAGTTGTTCTCAACTCGAGGTAAATTGACCCTCCAGGGTATATTTAACAATGTCTGTAGACACTTTTATTGGCCAGGACTGAGGGTCCAGGGATACAGAACAAGACGGCTACTGGCCTTAGGGTGTGAGAGCCAGACATGATGCTAGACATCCTACAGTATGAGTGGCAGCCCCACAACAAAGAAGAGCCAATGGGGCCAAGATTATAAGACTTGGTGGGTAGGTAGATGGGTGGATGGACAGATGGATGAATGCTCAGACAGAAAAATACGACAGTCAGAAGGTACCATCTTATGATAGTTCCACACTTCCCCAGTAGTCGTACTACCCAGCCAGTATTTCTATTTCCAGTATTTTAAGAGCACTTCCTTTCTGCATAGAAGAGATCCAAGTGTACTATATTTGCAAAGATGCCTGTTCTGTTTTAAAATCCACTGCCTTCCTAGTTTTGGAGCACAGGTCCTGTGTTACAATGCATGAGCTGAAGCAGAAGCCCAGAGGCTGCTTCGCCTATCTGTATTTGACTTCTGCTCGTGGGAACAGAGGCTCATGATCCTATCATGTGGTCATAATGCACAGACTTTAGGGTGCTCGTTGCATGGTCTAGGACAAGGTAAACACAGAATGCTTGGTAAAGACAATAGCATTTATTTTTTTTTATTATTTTACTTCATTTTTAAATTAATTTTGAGAAATGAGACAGTTTCAAAACAGGTTAGTAAAACAGTTATAATAATTAATACATTGCATATCGTTGTCTTCATAGTAGTTATAGTACAAGATGCAGACATGATATCCTGTCAAAACACTATTAGTACAAATCTTTCTTCTCACTGAACTAAGAGAAAGTAGCTGTATATCTATCCTAATTTGTATGTACATATATATATACATACATATATATATATATATATATGTATATATATATATCTTTCAGTACAAAATGGCCCTTCATTTATATCCCCCTTTTGTTTAGTTTTATCAGAGACAGGTAGTCCATTGCCATTCCAATGCTGTAGTTGCATGAATTCAGCAAAATAATCCACTATAGTCCAGTAGACCATAATAGTAGTGGGTTGGAGAAGGCTCAAGCCAACAACTTCTGACATTGTCAGTCTTGCAAATAACTTGTTTTTGATGAATCTTATTTGCTTTCTGTGATTCCTTTTCCCTTGTCACATTAAGAAGTGCCCTTTCAAAATCCACCCCAGAATCTTGCTAAGGATCAGTGGGAAACAGAGGTGAGGCAGAGACCAAAGCACCGCACCCCACCCAGCTTCACTCATCCCGCTGATGGCTAGCACGAGCCTGCAGAACCCCAACTCTGTGAGCTGTGCTTATGAGCTAACGTTGCTCTAAAACAAAAACTACTGCCAAGCTTGTGGATTTCTTTGTAGGCGCATATGCTTAATGTTTCCATCTATGGGAACCATTATTTTTATTTTATTTTATTTTTATTGAGCACTGGAGACTGAATCCGAGGCTTCACACATGCTTGGCATGTGTTCCACCACTGAACGACACCCCCTAGTCTACATTTCTTTTTCCTATATACTGGGAATTGAACACAGGGCCTTCACGCTAAGTTACATCCACAGCTTTGTTTTTACTTTTTTATTCTGAGACAGGGTCTTACTGATTTAGCCAGGCTAGACTCAGACTCGTGGTGCTCCTGCTCCAGCCTCCCACCGTGCTGGGATGACAGGCACGCACTGTCACACCCAGCTGGAACTATGAGGTTCTTTATACATAAAGATTGTCTTCATTCTGGAAGTTAGCCGTGATATCTGTGGATTTGCCTCCTGTGTTAAAATGTTTATTTCATCTTATTAACTTGTGTTCAACACGTTCTCGCCGACATCTAAACACTGTGTTTTCCATGCTTAACTAGATAGGCGTTTTTCTGTACACACTTATGAACTTGATTGTTGTTGTGATTTTCACATCTCCCTCCTTTCTTCCTTCCTGTCCCTCCTTTTCTACCTCTCTCTCACAAGACCCAGGGCCCCAGCCACGCTGGGCGAGTGCCAGCCTGCTGCGCTCTGCCCCGTCTCTTTGCTGTCCATCTCCCCGTTTGCATCACCACTGTTCAGTGAATTTTTCTTTGAGAATAGAACTATTCCAGGCTGCATAATGCAATATGGTGGGGACTACTGATATCTTGAGAAATGGCCAGGGCAACTGAGAAATTGAAGGTTTGGGGTTCTTTTTGTTTTTTGTTTATTTATTTTATTGAAGTATGAATATCAATGAGACCATTTTAAGATACCTTAACAGGACAGATTCGATAAATTAGTACACTGCAAACTGTTCTCATAATGTTTTGGTATCGTACAAGGTGCATACACGATATTATACTTACAGACATTATTATAGCAGATGTCTCTTATCAGTAAATTAAGAGTGTAGCTGTTTACGTATCTTATTTTTTATACCTGAATTATATCAGAACTGAAGCTTTTTTATAGCTACTTTAATTTAAACACGCACATGTAGGTAGTGGCTGTGCATTAGACCCCACCACTTTGAAGCAACTCATCTTCCATTTTCAGTTTGAAATCCTCAGTTTCATTCTACCTCAAAGCTATGCCACTGCGCATGACGAATCTTTGTCTCTGTGCATGTATGTATATATTCCAGGGGTCAATCTCAGCGCTCAGAAGGTTGAGGCAGGGAATCATGCAAGTTTGAGACCAGTGTGGTCCCCAAAGTGAGCTCAAGGTCAGCCTGAACTGCGTGGTGAAACCTTGCCTCAAAAAGACAAAAAAAGTTGTTTTCACCTCATTTCCTATGTTTTCATTCTAGTAAAAGTGCATTCTTTTTTATGCAAAGCTTTATTTATTTATTTGTTTATTTGGTACAGGGTCTCACTAAATAGCTCAGACTCTTAGTGATCCTCCCACTGCAGCCTTCCAGCCCTGAGATCTCACCCATGCTCCACCACACCCAGTTTTGGTGGCCAGCACAGCTTGGGGTTGGCAGGGCGTGTGTACCAAGGATCAAACCAGGTCCTGGCATGTGCCAGGCGGACACTTACACTGCTGAGCTGTCTCCCCAGCCCCGTAATGCATATTCTTAGATGATTCAGATTATGCACATATATTTCTGTTTGCAGATTATTTGTATATTTAACATAATATACTTACAATTGAATATTTGCTTTTTAAAATATTTTTGCAAGTAAAAAATAAAAATGATACCATAAAAAAAAGGTAGCACAAGAATAAATGGTATTAACAAGTAAAGGAAAAGGGCACAATGGCATAAAACAAGCATCACTATCCACACACATACAGAGGAAGCCTTGGTCCAACTTGATACATGACATTGTCTCCTTTTTACACTTTTTATTAGTTAAACAGATCATACATGTCTTTTACTAAAAAAATTGGACAACCAAATTGAAGATGTAAAGTGAAACTAACAAACAAAACATCATCCATAATCACAGCATGTGTAGATTAAACACTTTTATTCCTTTGTTTGTTTTCTCCCATTATTGTTTTTAAGACCCGCAGGCAAATTGATGTGTGGGCAAATAAGAAGGTAGATAAATAAGACACAGTTGTATTTTTTGAAACTGAATTGTGCCCTAGATACACAAGTCATGCCAATAAATGCACGTGTACATTTTGGGTGAAAATCAAACAAGAGTATTCACCACTGTGGGTATCCCCACAGTGTCATCTCCAGTGATATCATAGGAATGCTAAGTATTGGTTCATGTTTGCTGGCTGTATTTTTCAATTCATTGATTTTATTTTACTTTTTATATCAGAGTTTTCCTAGAGAATAAAATAAAATCCATAAATGCGACTTCATTTTATTTATCTATTTATTTATTTTCTTTTGGTGGTAGCAGGGATTGAACTCAGGACCTCACGCTTGTCAGGCATGCACTTCCTCCACTTACAGATAGCACTGACTGTATCTACACATCAGACCTTTATCGTGGGGCATTTAGGATGTTTTTCTCTTTTGCTCCTACAAATGTCATTGCACTCTACATATTAGTGCCTTAAGCTTTGTGTTTCTGATTATTTCCTTAGCAGGCATTCTTAGAATTGAAATCATTGTACCAAATAAAAATGGACAGATTTAAGATCCGTGATATGTATATTGCCAAGCGGCCTCTAGAAAGTTCTTTGTTGCTTCTAGGAGAAAATAAATAATCTTTGGTCTATTTCTGTCCTGCAATCATTGTATGTAGCTTTTCTTTGAACCTTTAAGCTCTCTTTGGTTTTACCACTCAGAATTGTCTTTTAATAAATGTTTCTTTCAAGGGATTAACAAAGTAATCACTTTGTTATAAATATCTGAACAATGTGACCATCTTGCTTTTCCTTGGTAAAAGTCTTAAGATACGACATTTTTCATATCTTTGTATAAATTGTTTCTTTCCAGGGTGAACCAGGAGCAAAAGGAGACCCAGGTCTGGCTGGCATTCAGGGACAAGATGTAAGCTACACTTTTTTTTTTATCTAATAGACTGTTTACATTTTGCCACCAAAATACCTAATGCTATTAAGACCTGACCATCTTGGCAGAGCTAGCTATAATAAAACAAAATTAAGAACCAAGACAGTTTCTTTCACATGACATCTTAGCAGCATACTGTTTTTCATTTCATTATGTTTTTTTCTTGGCTTTAAATGTTATGTGTATGGTTATACTTAATGACTGTTTCTTCCTTGCAGTTTCTGAGTTACTTTTTTTTTTTTTTTTTTTTTTAAATCTTCCCCTCTGTGTCTTCGTTGTACACATCCTGCGCTGTCCTGGTGACTTCTCTTCCATCTCATGTCAAACCCCACTGGAGGGAGAAGTCTGTTATCACTCCAGTTAACATAACAAAAAGGAAGGGAAGAAGGAAAAGTGATTTTTGATGGTTCTAGAAGGCGTTATGAGCAGCTCAAACCATAAGTACTGAGCAGCTTGTTTTGTTGAAGAGGGTAGCCACTCCTGAGGCAGGAGACATGGCTAAGTCCTAGTTTGCACATTGAGTACCAAACAAACAATGCACATGGGGCCAATGACTCACCTTCCAAGGTGTCATAGCCAAATTTGAAGAGTTCCAGTGCAGTCAATTTTGCAAAGGATAACCAAGCTCCACGCTGTGTGGACTTGGACGTAGATGAGCAAAAGAAGATTGTTAGTTCATAAAAATAGAGCTTGGTTAGAGACTTAGAAAGGAATTTTTTGGAAACATTTGGCTAATACTGAAATGTAGGCATTTGGAAGTTTTTCTTAGGTGGTCTGAAAGTAAAGTAATTGGCATTTTAGAGTGAAAGGAGAAGGGCTGGCCATATAGCGCAGCAGATTAAAGTGCTTGCTTAGGCAAATGCAGGGGCCAGGAGTTTGATCCCAGGGCCTGCCATGCCAGCCCTGCCCCTGGGGTACACTGAGTCAGCAATTGAGACTGGGTGTGGTGGCGCATGCCTGTAATCCCAGCACTGGGGAGGCTGTAAACAGGAGGATCACTATGAGTCCTAACTACACAGTGAGGCCCTGAACACCCTGTAGACCCTGTCCTAAAATACAAAAATAAAATAAAAAAGGAATTAATGGAGACATGTACAAGAGTACCCAGTGCAGGTCCAAATATTCTGGAAGCCACCGTCTGAGTTTCAAATCTCTTCAGATTGAACTTGCCGAGAGGACATACAGCCCAGTGTCCCTGGGACATTTCTCTTCAGGAAGGGTCCAGCAGAGTTCTTTGTATGTCCCATTATGGAGATGCTATTTCTTTAGTATCATAATTCCTTAGTGTGGCTCATGAGAAACACCATAAATCTTGACATGGAACATTACTTGGTTACTTGTTTAATAGGTAGATGGTGTTATTTTCCATTCCTTAATTCTGCCAAAGATACTCCTGCTCTGCCAAAGTCATGAGCAGGAAAAAGCGTGACCAAAACCAAGAAAATCTTCTCCTCCCTCTCCTCTCCACCACTAGAAGTTAAACATCAAATGCTCTTTGGTGTTGGCATTGTGATAATAATTCCTAAATTGTTTTTGAAAGAAAAGAGAGATTTAGTTCCATTGTAGCTTTAAGAATAAGTATAACAGGAAGCGTGAGTTTCCTCTTTTCAGGGCCAACAAACAGAGACTTGGAAATGGTGCAACTTTATTTTAGAACGTGGGGAAGTCACCCTTGAACCCTAAATGTTTGACTGAAAAGTCTTACCCATTAGGTCACGCCAGTCACGCCTGGCTGTATTTCACTGCTGAGGAAAGCTGAGTACAAATGAAAGTGAGTCAGCGTTTATGACGGTTGATTCTGGCAAGAATCATAGGCTTTTAGGAAATGAAGGTTGTTATGGCGACTATTTCCATCTGAATTAAAGTCGTCAGGAATGTCACAGTTCCAGCAATATTGTACTATTAATTGCTTCTACTCACCTTCTACATACAAGACAGGATGCACAGTGATCGGACTCAGCAGGCCAGCAAATTCAGAAGCCTCTTTCTCAGTCACAGGAAGTTGGAATGTCTTAATATTTGTACTAAATGAATGCAAATAATCTTCTACAATCTTTATTGTCATATGAGGAATGATCAAAAATACACTGAGTATTAAACCATTGTTGATAGATTACAGTAAAAGGTCCTTCGCCAAGAATGACGGGTGAATATCATGTAATGATACAAATTTCTTAGCATGAATGTGGCCATTATGTAAACCTAAATTGTGCCAATAGATTTAAATTTTAGAAAAAGAGTGATGGGGTGAGTGTGTTCAAGAAAAGGGAGGACATTTGAGTATTTTAAGAAGGATTAGTGGTGACGTGTCTTTTTTTTTTTTTTTTTTTTTTTTCGGTACTGGGAATTGAACTCAGGACCCTGTACTTGCCAGGCAAGTGCTTATTCTACTGAGCCATCTCCCCAGCCCCCAACTCCCTTTAATTTAAAGAGAAGGGTATCACAGTTCACTCCGTCCTTGTGGATCACTGTTGCAAGTAGGACAAGATGATTCTCTGCCCTGTTGGACTGCCTCACAGCAGCAGGACACCTGGCATCCTGCAGGCTTTCCCCGCCAGTACTAACTGCGGCAAGGTCCCAAGTCACTGAGACCACAGAACGCCCTGCTGCCTTTCTGAATACTCTGTGCACGTAACCTTTGCCTTGATTTGCAAGGTACGAATGCACATGTTTCTCCTAAAGTTTAAACCATGTATTCCAAGTGTAGATTAAAACTGTCAAAAATTAAATTGCTAGAATATATCCTTTGCATTGTAATGCCTCCTCTTTATGCATAGCCTAACATACAATTAAATGATTTTATTGGGGTACAATATGAGATATGTTCAACAATGACGTTTTTTAAGAAATTTAAGAAAGCATATTGTAAACTTATTATTGTGACTTTTACAGCCAGACTATCTAGATTTAACTGCCTACTTTGTCATTAAACTGGCCAACGACTCTATCATCTCTACCTCTATTTCTTTATTGGTAGAAAGGGATGTCTCTAGCATTGACTTTTATATATCGGAGGGAAGGAAATAAAGGGGTTAGCACACAAGAAGCAATTAATAGTGTCTTGCACTTAAAAAGAGCCATAGAGCATTGCCTGTTATGACCAGATGGGTTAAATAAAGCACGCTTGGCTTCAGTACATAAGAGCTCTTTTTGTTTATTTGTTTTTGTAGAATTACATAATCTTGGAAAAGTAGAGTTCAATCTTGAGTTTAGTCTCCTTTGCATCTTTCTTGTGACCTTCCAAACATTCCTTATCAGAATGGTGGCATCTCATATTTCTAAAGCAATCATGTTAATCTCCTCATACCAATGCAATCTGTACTACTAAACACAAAAATATTGAAACAAAACATCCAGGCATATCAGCTGGCGACAGCTATTGCCATCTCTGGGACCTGAGATACAGCCAATGGAAGCTTGGCAAAAAGAATTAATTAGTGAACTAAAATTTTAGCAGATCATATTATTTTGTGTTATCTGAATTTTAAAGATGAGAAACTCCAAAATATAAATAAGGAGAAAAAGAAAGCTTAGATAATAGGACATAGTGAGATCTTTCTGAAATGGGCCAGAGGTCATGAGTTGGAGGGAGGATAGAGAGAGGGAAAGGAAAGAGGAAAAACAGTAATGAAGATGTTAGAGACAGCCAGATAACTCAGTGGACTAAAGTTTAGACAGACACAGGGACTGGAGTTCAATCCCCAGCATGCTGTGCCAGCACCGCCCCTGGGGTGTGCTGAGCGGGTGACTGAGTCTGGGTGTGGTGGCACACACCTGTAATCCCAGCACTTGGGAGGCTGAAAACAAAAGGATCACCAAGTCCAAAAAATGTAGTGAGACCCTGTAGACCTTGTAGACCCTGCCCTGAATACATAAAAAAGAATTAAGATGTTAAAATGGAGTATTACTCAGCCATAAAACATATGTTTGAGGCTTTTATAGCTAAATGATTACAACTAGAGTCATAAGTGAAATAGATCAGACTCACATGTGTAAATGCTGTGTTTTCTCCTTAGTGTTAGAACCTGAAAGTGTAAATAAAATCTGAAAGGTAGAATAGATACTCTGAAAGGAAAAGAATCTGTTCAAAGGGAAGGAACAACTGGGATAAGGGAAAGGAAAAAAGAAGGGAAAAAGAAATAGATTGTGTATATACACAGGATGGCTTATATAATTATACTTCTGATTTTTCCTGGTCTATTGAAAAAATCAGTTAATTTTGATTTTTTTTTAAATGCAATCTTTTTTTTTTTTTTTTTTTTTTTTTTCTGGCAGAACTGAGGATTGAACTCAGTTGCACTTGCCAGGCAAGCACTTATTCTACTGAGCCATCTCCCCAGCCCCACTAATTTCTTTTCTTCATTTAAAATTTTTTTTATAACTTTTTAAGAACAATTTTGCATGTTTGTTTCTGGTAATCTGACCAATAAGACAACAGTATGCAATGCATTGTTAAATTCCTATTATTTTGTTTAGTGAAGTTCTGTATCATTTCTAATGGTGTTTTTGCTATTTTTGTTCTCTTTAAAAAATAAAATACATATAAGAAGGTGCTATGGATGTATACCAACTCCCT
This sequence comes from Ctenomys sociabilis, assembly GCA_004027165.1. Classification (NCBI taxonomy): domain Eukaryota; kingdom Metazoa; phylum Chordata; class Mammalia; order Rodentia; family Ctenomyidae; genus Ctenomys; species Ctenomys sociabilis. The sequence goes on along the minus strand of PVKA01000773.1, from coordinate 10,436 downwards.
ACGTGAGTCACTGTAAACACATACTCTTAAATAAAAATAAAAATAAAAATTTCCATAAAAAAGGATGTGACATCTCATGAGCCAATAAAGACTTCACAGCCCGTTTGCTTTGCAATGCCAGTAGTAAATAGCATTGTCCAGCTTGCATTTTGCTAGTAGTGAGAGTTCTGCAGTTCAACACACAGCTAAGTACTCTGAGTCTAAGAATCTAGGCACACGTCCTACTGAAAGTCTTCCTAGCAGACGTACATCTTATTCCGTCTTAAATCGGACTCAGTCCCATTTGGTGCTTTATGCTCTTAGAAACTACTGGCTGGGTCTTTTGACCCCAGCACTAGGTATCCATTGTTAACAGCAAAAGGGGTGGCAGGAAGAGAAAAACCGTGCTTACAGAAAAGCTGCATTTCTCTCAGCCTGTTCTGATGCCTTCCCAATATTATACTTTGTCACAGTGGGACAGGAGCTACACAGGTGTGCTTTGGTAGAAGCTTAATGAATACAGTACTTCTGAATTGCATTTTATACTGTCGGAGTTAAAGCAGAGCTGATACGTATCCATCAAACCAACAAGAAGGCAGAGCAGGAAGAACTGTTCATTCTCTGTACACTGGTAGATTAAAAAAAACTAAAAGCAGCATTTGTTAAGTGCCTGCCACATAGGGAACATTTTACAACATGTGATTGTCAGCAGAACTCTTTAAAAGAGCTATGACTTCTGCCTACCTTGTGGGGTTGTTTAAATAAACTACCCCAGGTTGTGCATAAAATGTCATTTTTCTCCTGCCTCTCCTGGACTCCTCTTTTCCCATGAGCACCTCCGGTGGAGAGGAATCCTGGGAATGGTTCATCTCACGCTTGCTGTGCGCTGCTACAGTGCCCCTCAGCATTGTGTTCCCTGCATTGGCTTGTTGTGTCTCTTTACCGCTTCCTGATTATGGCTGACGGAACATGCATGAGCTAGCTGCCTTGACGTCTTCTCCTTCGATGTTGCAGTTGAGGTTAACTTATCAGGCAGAACTCCCTCAAAATGTGATATTTTATGCTTATAAAGAAGCATGTGTGTGTATAAGCTGGCTCTGCATTGTGGCCACAGCTGGGACCCCAGTGAGCTCAGCACTCAGTGGAGGCAGCCTCCCCTCAGCCTCCAACTCTGGAGCTGCGGTGCTCCAACCCACTCCCAGACCAGGGTCAGCCGTTTGCCTAAACGCTGTGTTTACAGCTCTCTCGCTTTCTAAAAATTTTGTTGGCCCATTCAGATGTTTGTATAAGGAGCAGAGTTTAATCATTTGTGTTGATAGATGCTGAATAATTTTGGTCGACTAGGGATTTTAGGGTCTTTTTCACGACTTTCCTTCTTTGTGTTCATTTCTTGTCTGCATAGAGAAAAGAGCAGGAAGAGGGTGGTGGAGCCAAGCTGGAGACAGTTACCTGTGCCTAGCAAGGGTCCTCTCCATCGGAGACGGCCTCTTCAGTACACCGGCCTCGACTCACTCTTGAATCAGCCACCAAACCTTACCCTCTTCTGTTCTTTCTCTCTAAAGTCTATGCTGTGAATTTTAACCAAAGCTATTTGTCTCAGTTACTTTTGTCTCATTGCTGGAATAAAATACCTGACATCCCAAATTAAGGAAAGAAAGATTTATTTAGCTCACAGTTAGTGGAGGTTTCGGCCCATACTCAGTTGGCTCCAACATGGCAGAGAGCAGCAGTTCATGGCAGCAGGAAAACAGCAGAGAGCAGAGGGAGAGGCAGCTGCTGCTGCAGCTATCTCACCTCTGTCCCCTGCTTACATTGTAATGCAGATTAGCAACCCCAGGGCAGGTCCTGCATCGAGTCATGAATTAATCATAAACTCTAGAAGCCACCCTATTGGCTGCATGAGGCTTGGCTTTAGGGGGGGGGGACACCTACATACAAACCACAGCACTATTTTAAAACAGTTACATTATGATGCAAGACTGAAAAGTATGGGTAATGCTTAAGTTCTTGAAAATGTACTACAGTGAAAGCACATTTCTATTGACCCCCTCCATATATACAGTACTGTGCCTCTCTTCACTTTGAACATGCCTGATTTGCTAAGTATTAATAAGAGAACAGTGTATAAAATAGAATTTGCTAGGTATGAACCACACTATTGATCAGACCAGGCATTCTGATGCGAGTAGATTTTTCGGGGGCATCAAGCAGGCTGGCTGTCCAGTGGACCAAGATAGCAGTGAACAAAGTGGGGACAGGAGACTCTATAGGATCTCTTAGGGAGGGTGATTGCTGGCTGTCACAGCTGAGGGAGAGCTAATCTTGGCAGGGCCGCCTGGTCTGTGGGGGACCTTTGATGTTAACAAAGGAGGGTTTTGTGGTTACTTGCCCGGGTCAAAGTCAGGTGGACCTGATCTGTGATTTTGGGTTTGGCTCTGCCTGGAGCCAAGGGAGAGAGACTTTGGGGGCAGGGGGACTGGGAAACTTTGAATCCTGACCTATCAGAATTTAATTTTCATTCCTTTTCTTATAAATGTTCCAAAATGATTCCAGAAAAATATAGCTGCGAGCTTTACCCATGAAATTACGAGTGCAACTATAAAGGTATTTTTTTTTTGTCAGTTAGATCTTATTGTCATCTGCTGAAAGGCTTTTCTTCATGTATGAGACAACAGTTCACATATTCTCTGCAACAAGATTATTCCCAGGCATCCAATTTTCTCTTGTTTCTCTCCATCCATCACCGGTGCTATATTGAGTAGCTACAGGTGCTGGTATCTGGCATTATCTATTCCCCCACGAAATGCCAGGGCAGTAATGGCTGGCTGTGTCAGCTTGGAACAGCATGACACCTAGACTCACTGTGCACTGTGTGGCTTCAGAATGTGTCATTTTTCCATTACTCTTCCTCTCTCCTCCAGGGTGTTAAATTAAGGGTGGAGGATGAGATCGCTCCCAGTTTATCTCCAGGATATATCTAGCTCCTTTCCTTTGTATTTGGCCTCTGAACACATTCTGAGGTAGCATTGATCTCCTAGGAAACCCATGGTATTTACAAAAGCTGGCATTTCTGAGTCAGACCAACTAAGTACTCATTAAAACATCCAGGAGTCCAGAGGATTCATGAAAATATCTACATGATAGTCTGTCTATGCCTCATGAGGTACCATTTGATAGCTTATAAACCCAGGTTAAAGGAAAAAAGGAATTACAAAACTAATGCATCCTATAAGACAAAAAAGAGATCACATTTTAGTTCCTTTAAGACAGAATAGAGACCACATTTTTGCTCCAGAATTGTGATGGGACAGGAATACATCCTTCATTCCCTTTTCCCCCACAATTGCATTTCTTGAGAGAGACATGAAAATATTGTTGATTTAAATCTTATTTTTTGGCAAGCTTTCTAAAGGCCAAATCAATGCTAAATCAGAGGTATTTACAACATCCATAAATCTAATCCGAAGTGGATACTTAAAAGCTCATATAGATCTGAATGATGTTCTCCCAGATGGTGAATTAATGTAATTTTAGCAGGAAGCAAAGTTGCACAAATATGCAACATGGAGGACTCACACTGATTTAATGTGTCTGTACCCACCACGGCACAGATGTGGCTGATCATTTCAGTGTCAGTTGTCTTTATTTCTCTGAATAGTGCAAAAGGAGGAAAGGCACTGGGGAGTTCCGAAAATGATGACACATTTTGCCACTGATGACTTCTTTCACACTGAAGTTTTCTGGGAACTGTTTATAACAATCATGTCGGTCATCTGCTTTTTTGCAGGGTGTGAAAGGTGACATAGGTCCTCCTGGTCTGCCTGGCCCAAAAGGAGAAAAGGTAAACTATTTACCCCAAAATGTGCCAATTTTTCTTAAGAAAACCACAGAAGCCTATGCAGTGAGTTCTTGTCCATGCCATCTAATTGGCAAAAATGTTTTTAAATGAACTAAAAGCATCTGAACAGGAAGAGCCTTTTGGTTCATTGAATTTGTTTGAAGAGATTGAATTTACTATCACTAGTTATTGCTGTTCACTTGAGTATAAAGTTCCCTTTTCTCAGCATGAGGTATGCAGTCACTAAATGAGTAAAGATGTCATGCATGGGGTAGCTTGGCTGTGAGCTGCCACTGTGGTGGGGAGGCAGGTGACTTTGGTACAGGAGGGGTAACTCTAGCTCAGTCTTTGTGTGAATGCTCTGTTACCTTCCACCTTTTCCCACATGCTATTTCATGGTGGTCTATTGGTTTCTATTTAGAAACCTGTGAATGACTGTTAAGGCATACAGAAGCAAAAGCAAGACTTGCCTTGACTTGCTAGGTCTCTTTGACAATAATTTAATATAATATCTTGGCTAAGTTTTTTCATAGGCAGGCTACATGTGGAGCTCCAGAACCTCAAGTATTTAGCATTTACCAGAGTCTAGACCTTAAGAACTTATTCATTAATATATAATATCGCTTACTTTCAGAAAGGAGTTGGCTGGTTATGCCAACCTGTGTAATCTACCGTGTCAAATATACTTTGAATGAATGAAGAAGATGCATGGGGAAAAAAATACAAAATGAGTGAAGGAGGGAGGCTTACAAAACCTGCTATGAAAAAGTAACTAAATAGAATCTGTTGTGCATTGAGCTAAATCCAATTTTGTTGTATTGAAGGTATGGCCCTAATCTGCTCCTTTATATGATTGACAGTGTTTTTAAGATAGACTATAATAAAATACATGCATTATCAATAAAAAAGAGGTCATGTGGAATAAAATTACTAGGTGACCCCAATGAGATGGAAATTGTATATTCACATATCTATGCATTGCACTGTATTTTGTTTTCCCTCCTAACACATTTAATATTTCTTGTTTGCCTTCAACATTACCTGTACATTAAAAGCAACCTTGCAAATCTTGTAACAGATTTAAATTACACTGGTGTTCATTAGCACTCATAAACTATACCCTTATGCCTAGGCGATTATTGGCTCCTTTTCATTTAGCTGTTCAAAAAAATATAATGAATGCACAGTGCTACATCTTTTATTTTGAGATAGTTAAATTTGATGAGAAGGGCCAGCCAGATAGCTCAGCAGATGTAAGCACCTGCTTAGGCAGAATGCAGGGACCAGGTTCGATCTTTGGCCCCACAAGCCATGCCGGCCCTGCCCCAGGGACACGCTGAGATGGTGACTGAGACTGTCTGTGGTGGCATGAACCTGTCATCCCAGCGCTTGGGAGACTGGAAACTGGAGGATCACTATGGGCCTGATCTGTGTAGTGAGACCCTGTAGACTCTGTACTGAATACATAAAAAATAAATAAATAAATTTGATGGGAAAAGCCCTAAAGATACTCTCCATAGGAGATCATGATCTCCCAGAGTCCATACCATGCAGCATGGACATACAAACTCCAATTATTTGACCGAACAAGTACCATGGCCAGGATGTGGGTCTTAATTGCACAGTGCTTATACGGTAGAGCTCCTAAAACCACAGACCATAGAAGTGACAGAGAAGACAGAAAATAGTGAACCATCAGCCATTTTTAAAAACAGTTTGGATAGCAACAGGGTAACACCTGGGAAGTTGTAGTGGCATGGCTTCATAAAACAATTCCAGCATTTAGAAATACATCACTGTAGGCAAAACCTCTTCCGGTTGGTGGCAAGAACCGTGCCAACTCAGCAGAGCGTACGCGAGGTCGTGGGAACCATCCCTTGCAGCTGGGAGGCGTGAAGCACGGAGATGCACTTATTATTTCTGCTGATCCTCATCCTAAGTTTGTCAGAAAAATTATCTGTGGCTGTGACTCTTCCCAGCTGCTGTCTTGGCAAGTGACCATATTTGAAAATTTTTTTTTTTTTCTAATTTTGGATCAGTAGTCAAAAGAAGAGAAAATAAGATCATTTTAGCTTTTCAAAACAAATTCTGTTATGGCAAAAAGTAGAAAGGCACCCAGGCAAGTCTAATATCACAGGAGCTGAAAGGCACATAATAAATTTCACATTGTGCATGGCCTTTTAGCAGAACAAGCTGCATTATGTCTTTCAAGATTTATCTACAGATATTGCTTCTGTTCACTCCAAAATTTATAAATAATGTGAAAAGAGGGCTAATGGTAATTTCAGTATTTCTTTCATCTATTTTAGGGAGATATAGGACCCCCAGGACCACCGTCCTTAACTGTAAGTATTTTGAAAAACAAACTTAAGCATGTACATGCTATCCTATTTATTATTCAGACTGAATCATGTCTAAACTAGAATTTATATAATAGACTATTACAAGAAATGAAAATATCATTTTCCTAGAACTTCATATTTTAAAGATAAGGCATCTGACCACAACAGATCCTTCACCTGAGGTCATACAGGTAGCTATCATAAAAGTGTATAATCAGAATCAACCCTCTGCAATTTTTCTCTCCTCTTCATACGGCTCATAATTATATACTTTAAGTGTTTGATTATGCATTGTTGTTAAATAAAAATGTACAATAGGAGTAAATGAATGCAGACCATTCTACTATAAAATAACAAACCAAACTCTAATCTTCTGATGGATAAAACAACTACTTATTTAAACTAGTCATTACATTCCCCACAATGTCCAAAGCCATTGTGCTTTGCCTGAGTGATTTGCTACTCAGATTTATAAATGGTGAGATGGTAATATTTTAAAAACAGATTTATGAGAAAGACTTATAATACAAGCACTGTCAAATGGTTTTCAGTTGAATGGCTTGTCATTTATTAAGCATTTAATCATAAACATGTAATGGTTGATTTTTTATTCAGATATGATCCAATTATAGATCTTCTTCATAGGTCATTAAAGACAGGAACAAAAACTTTTTTAGAGGAAATTGTATGTGAATATTATCCAATTTTTATTGCTTTGGGAATGAAAGAAAAATATTTTGCATTGATTTAGAGTGAAGCTGGTTCATTTTACTTGAGATGAATGCTGTTTCTTCAGCTAAGTTGTATGTTCAACCACTCCACTTAGTTACTTGATTTCGGGGTCATTTTTCAACTCATGTTTGAAGACCTATCTGCAATCTGTGTGTAGCATGGCTCCTGAAAAGTGATTCTGGGACCAGGGTGATAGCTCAGCTGCTTAAGCACCTACCCGGCAAGCACAAGGTCATAAGTTCAATCCTGGGTATTGGGGGGAAAAAGTGCTTTTGACTCCTCACCAGAGAATTCCACTGGACTATATCCATCTACTTTGTGAATCTGTTATAGCAGCTGATTTGTTTAATTCCCATTTACACCTTGTAGATTTCCCTATACTATTCAGCTGGGATGTCCAAGCTAAGTCTTATATTTCTCCCAACACATGACCAGGAAAACACTATGAAATGAAATGTTCTTTTTCATAAATAAAATGTTAGTATTTTTTTTTTGTATCACCATAATATTTTACGTGCTTTCCATTGCTTTCCTTGTTAAGGTAGATAATCAACTGTTAACGATAAAATAAGGAGGAACTGGAATGCATACCAAAATACCATGCACTAAATATTTAATGGACCTTATCATGCAGGTTAATATATTATTAAATGAAGTAATTGATAACACTCTTCCAAGAAGCCAAAATAACTGACTGCACTATTTTTGGATTAAAAGAGACAGTGATATATATGAATAGGTGGATTTAGAATTTCATCCATAGTGATTCTCAAAGCTAGCTGCACATTAAAATCCACTGCACAGTTTTAAAATGCACCAGTGTCGGGGCTGTATTCTAGATCCTGTCATGCACCAGATCTGATGTGAGCCGGTACATTTTACAAACACTCCAGGTAGGTCCAGAATCGTAGCTAGAGATGAGAAACATTGTAACTACAACAGAGCAAACTTTCTCCCCTACACAGAAATTGGCTTTGGGCTGTTGGAGAAGTCCAGATTTCATCTGAGATGTACCTTAATGCACAGGAATAAAGAAAGCTCTCTTTCCATTAGGGAGGCATAGTAGTAAAATTAAATTAAAATTGCAGCCTTCTTGGATAAAGGAGGGGATTAGGGGCAGGATTGTATTTAACCCAGCCCGGGGAGTATTCCTGCAAGGTAGGTGCCTTAATGCATCTCACAATTGAATGAGTATAGGAAGAGTTGGGGGTCTTAGCCAAATACATATTTTTATTCTGGGGTCTTGGGTGTCACCTGGATTAGCAACTTCCTAGAGGCCTTTGGATCAAACTTTGAGGCATTGGCCTTAATAAGCACTCTTTCTTACCAAACAAGGCTCACTGCCTTGTTTCATAGATCAGCACTTCTCAATCCTGGCTGTGCACTGAAATCCAAAGAGCTTGGAAAAATCTAATTTCCAGCTCAGAAATAGGAGGCAATAAAGTCAGAATCTCAAGGGATCAACCCAAGCAAGTCACTTAAATTTTTCTCAGGCAATTCCTGTGTGTAGCCAAGTTTGAGAACTAGTGCTCTGAAAGCATGTCCAACCCTTTGTTATTATACAGCTTCTGTTTTCAACTCAAAGAATATATATATAGAATTCCTTATTATATCAGTATCTGTTTCAAAAATGCTCAACCTAACACTTCTTTAAGGAACTTCCAGGAGAGGCCAGGCTGTTAATACTTGATGTTTGGTTTGGTGCCTTATGATTTCCTTAGAGAGGATAGATTTCCTTTTCCACATTTACAAGCCATCAGAAGTCTAACAAAGACATTTTTTAGGGGGTACTAAAATCAAGCATAGGACCTTGCGCACACCAGGCAGATGCTGTGCCACTGAGCTACCTCCCTACCCCAAATATTTTTTTCTTTTCTTTTCTTTTTTTTTTTTTTTTTTTTTGGTGAAACCAGGGATTGAACTCAGGCCCTTGAACTTGCCAGGGAAGCGCTTATTCAACTGAGCCATCTCCCCGTTGCTCCCCAAAGATTTTTTCTTAAGAACATAAGTGTTGGCTATTCTGCTACATGGAATCCACAGGCTTCTCGCAAGATGCCTGCTGACCTGCCTAGATAGACAAGGTGACAGTTCTGAGCACTTTTTGTGGTCTCTCAATCATGCATTCATTTTGTTTCACTACATTTTAGTCTGAAATTCTGAAGAAACCAAGAGAAATATTAATTGGACCCAATGTAATCTTGGCTACTGAAGCAACGGTAATTCCTTTATGGTACAGAGTCCAGCGGACCCTCAAACACTTGCAATAAGTGAAAAATCACCAAAGGACCAACATTATATTTATATATATATATATATATATATATATATATATATATATATATATATATATAGGCTTTATAAATCCTCCCAACAATCTTATAACCCTTTCACAAACCTTTAAAAACGTGTGTTCTTAACCATTTTCTAGACTCATAAACCTATGTAATTTTAACAACATATGTATTATTGTACAGTACTGCAAAATCCCATTATACAGTAAAAATCCGTGATAAATAATTTAGATTAATATTTTTTGAAAACCCGTGAAACAGTGAGTCCACTAGAGTCAAATTGTGAAATAGCAAGGGGCTACGATAATATGCTTTGGCTATTTAAATTAAAGAAGTCACAAGGGCCAGCCAGATGGCTCATCGGATTAGTGCACCTACTTAAGTAGATGTAGGTGGCCTTCACTTCAATATAAATGCTTCAAGTTTATAATTCTTTATAGCTGAGTAATACTCCATTATATAGAAATACCACATCTTTTTCAAACATTCCTCATGTGATGGACATCTTGGTTGTTTCCAAGATTTTGCTATCACACATTGTGCTGCTATAAACATAGGTACACATATATCACTATGATATAATGTTTTCAGTTCCTCTGGGAAAATTCCCAGTAGGGGGATAGCTGGCTTGAATGGGAATTCCAGTCCTACTATTTCGAGGAGTCTCCACACTGACCTCCACAATGGTTGTACCAGTCTACATTCCCACCAGTGGTGGAGAAGTGTTCCCTTTTCCCCACAACCTCTCCAACATCTGTTGTTGGTTGATTTCCATATGATAGCCATTCTTTCTGAAGTGAGATGGTATCTCAGTGTTGTTTTTATTTGCATTTCACAGATTGTGCTGGCTAGCAATGTGGAGCATTTTTTCATATATTTATTCGCTTCTTTATTTTTTTTTATAGCATGTATGCCAAAAGTTAGTTTATTTTTTTTATCTTTTTTTTTCCATTTATTTTTATTTTATTAAAATACAAATGTCAATCAGACAGTTTCAAGACACCTTAACCATACAGAGTCGATGAATTAATACATTGCAAACTGTTTTCATAACATTTTGTTACTGTACAAGGTGCATACATGAAATTATATTTACAGGTTTTTTTATAGCTGAATTATATCAAAGATTCAATAATTATTTACCTAGTGGATGACCATAGCACTAAAAGCCGACATAATATCCTGTCCAACCACCATTAGTGCAGATCTTGCCTCTCATAGAATTATGTAGAAGCACAGCGTTATCTATCCCAA